>JARVLU010001196.1:36373324-36386355 GCA_031762415.1 Simpsonichthys santanae | reverse complement strand
ATCTAGTAGATGTTGTATGAATGTGATGAAGCTCTGATTGATCTTTGTATAGATCTAGTAGATGTTGTATGAATGTGTGAATGAGGCACAGATTGTGTTGTAAAGAGCTTTGAGTATCTCAATAAGATAGAAGCACGTTATATAAGTACAGTCCATTAACCTTTGACCTTAAACCCCTTGTTGGGTCTGTTTGCATCAGATTTATGTTCCCACCTCACCAGACTTATAGAACCCCACAGACGATTTTGAAACAGGTCCAGGTATTTGCCTGGTTCTGGTGTTCATCACAATGTCCATGCGAGGCCCAAAAACACACATGAGCAGGAGAAATCAAGGAGCTGTGACCCTTGCCCAGGTGTGGGTTACCGGGGCCCCACCCTGGAGCCAGGCCTGGGGGAGGGGCTTGTCAGAGAGTGTTCGGTGACTGGGTCTCTACCCATGGGGCCTGGTCGGGCTCAACCGGAACAAGCAACATGGGTTTGCATTCCTGTGAGCCACCACCTGCAGGAGGGGCCATACAGTTGCATGACTCCAGTGGCTGAAGGCGGGAGCCTCGCTGCTCTGACCCTGGATTACCAAAGCTGCTCTTGGGACATGGAACGTAACCTTATTGGCAGGGAAGGAGCCTGAGCTTGTGTGTGAAGTTGAGAGACACCGACTAGATATAGTTGGGCTCACCTCGATGCACAGCATGGGCTCCAGAACCAGTCTCTTTAAGAGGGGCTGGACCTTATTCCAATCTGGAGTTGACCATGATGACAGGCGCCACGCTGGGGTGAGTCTACTCTTAGCCCACAACTTAGTGCATGTGCGTTACAGTTTTCCCTGGTACTGTAGATGAGAGGGTACCTTCCTTGTGCCTTTGGGTGGGGCGACGGGCTCTGACACTTGTTTGTGCCTACACGCCAAACGGCAGTTCAGAGTATCTGGCCTTCTCTGAGTCCTTGGCGGTGGTGCTGGAAGGTGTGCCAGCTGGGAACTCCTTTATTCTGTTGGGGGACTTCAACACCCAAGTGGATTATGAGAGTATGACCTGGATTGAGAGGAACGGCCTCTCTGAGCTGAACCCGAGTGGAGTTCTGTTGTTGGACTTCTGTGCTGGTCATCATGAACACCATGTTCCAACATAAGGGTGTCCATGAGTGCACTTGGCACCAGGACGCCCCAGGTCGTACAAACGTAGATTGATGATCGACTTTGTAGTTGTGTCATCTGATTTGTGGCCATTTGTTTTGGACACTCGGGTGAAGAGAGGAGCTGAGCTGTCAACTGATCATCATCTGGTAGTGGGTTGGATCAGATGATGGGGGAAGATGCCGAACAAAACTTGTAGATCCAAACATGCAGTGAGGGTGTGCTAGGGGTGCCTGGCAGAAGAATCCTTCAAGCAGATCTTCAACTCACACCTCCAGGAGAGCTAACTGCATCCGAGCTGAAGCGGGGGACATCGGGTCATAGTGGACCATGTTCTGCACCTCAGTTGTTCAGGTGGCTGCCTTGAGCTGTGGCTGGAACCAGTCAGCTTCTCGAGGAGGCTTTAGAAATAGGGTAAGAAGTTCAGATATCCAGGAGAGATTTGAAGTAGAGCTGCTGCTCCTCCAGAATCAGTTGAGGTGGGTCCAGCATGTGGTAAGAATGCCCACTGAACACCTTCTTAGGAAGGTGCTCCAGGCATGACCAACTGGAGGGTATACCTGGGGAAGACCCAGGATATGCTGACGAGACTTTAGCTATGTTTACATGCACACAATTCTTTGCTCAGATTGAAACATGTTCAGATTAAATAATTCAAATGTATCATTTCCATGGGCACAATGCGTTCACGACGAGCAGGCGTTTATTCTGAACAGAAGTACTGACGTGCACAGAGTGGTGAACTCTCCTTAAGAAGTTCTACTTCCTGGATGAACGTCAACGAACCTGAGCGCCCAAAATGGACCCGCGGCAGGTTTTAATGACGGAGACGTTACTGCGCTCCCTGACTGAGCTGCAGGTGGTACAGATCATTTTGAGCTCTTTCAAAGCTTCTAGTAGAAATGTTGCGTCGCTCACCGACCAGTTTTACTTCCCCAACATGCTAATCTTATTAGCATTAGCCAGGCGGAAGTACGTGAGGTAGACATCGGTCGCACGTGCACAGTCAGATCAGTTTTCTAAAAATAAAATGATCAGATTAAATGTTTACATGCACACCGTTCAGATTACGAATCGGCATAAACCACCCGTCTCATTCAGATTACAAATTATTCTGGATCGAGCTGAATCAATGAAGAATAATCCGAATGGGGCGTTTAAATGACGCATTTTTATTCCGAATGGCCGTTTAATCTGATTATTTGTGTCCATGTAAACATAGCTATTGACCTGGGAACACCTGGGAGTCCTCCCAGAGGAGGTGGCTGTGAACAGATGTGTCAGGATCTCCTTGCTCAAGCTGCTGCCCTGACTCCAGTACAAGATGATGATGATGGACTGGAACGGTCAGGGTAATAAACAAACTGTGACCCACCTGTAGGGGGCAGCCATGAGCATGCCAACAAGAACAAAGAAGATAGGAGCAACACATTCTAACATATTAATAAAAGGAATTGGAAAAAGAAAAGTTTATGAACTATAGTAACATCATTATGGAAGATTGTCCAACTGGGTCAGGGTGTCTGAATTAAAATCCAGAAAAGACCGGATCAACACTTTGGAGTCCAGCTTCATTGGATCTGTCCACAAACTGAACTTTTCACTCCAAAGTTCTCATCTTTATCCACAGATTGAATCAAACCAAAAGATGTCTCTGTTCTCTGTTCTTCCAGGTTCCACGTGAATCTGAGCCACCAGTCGGGGATCGCTCTGCATTACAACCCTCGTTTCAGCGAGAACACCGTGGTCCGAAACACCAAGCAGTGGGACATCTGGAGCTCCGAGGAGCGGGGTGGGAGGATGCCCTTCAAGCGTGGACAACCTTTCATAGTATGTCAACAAAGACGTACAAAGGAACAAAGTTTTGTTCCTGAACTTTTTCCACAGAAATGTCTTTAATAGCCCAAGCCTATTCCCATTGTTCCCAATATGGAAACAGTGATACATGTTTTCATAACGTCCAGGCTTGATGACTGCGTTGTGCACCTTTTTGGAATCAGTCAGACCTCTACAGCACGTTTGCAACTGGTTTAAAATGCAGCAGCACCATTTTTAACTGGTACAAGCAAAAGAGAGCACGTCCAGTTTCGGCTTCCCTTCACTGGCTCCCAGTTCACTTCTGAATTCATTTAAAAATCCTTTTGTATGTTTTTAAATCTCTAAACAGTTCTGCCCCCTCTTTTCTCGCTGGTCTGCTTCAGCCCACAGCTCTCTGAGGTCAGCAGACCAGATGCTTTTATTGGTCCCAGGCAGGGCTTCATTTGGGCCGGATCCTGTCAGAACTGGATCCGGGAACTCTCTTATTTTGACAGGGTGCGTTACGACAACTGTTTGCATGAATCCGGCAACTCTCGGGCTTTTCAGGCTTATTTGGGGGAGTGGTGGCGCAGTGGTTAGGCGGTGGGCCTGTGATCGGAAGATCGCCGGTTCAAGCCCCGGTACCAGCAACATCAAAAAATGTGTGTGGAAAAAGGTGAAACACCTCCACCCTCATTCGCCCCACTCTGGGCCCCTGAGCAAGACCCTTAACCCCCTTATCTGCTCCCTAAACAGGTCTCTCTTGAAAATGAGTTCTCGTGGCTCAATGAGACTACCTGGATAAATAAAGGGTAAATGAAAAATGAAAATTAATGATAGTTATGAACAAATATGACTGCCTTGAATGAATAAAACTTACACTAGATATGTAAACTGAAAATAATTACATAAACACTAGTTTTAAACACAACAAACGACACAACACAAATTCTTAATATATATGATCATCTGCCTCTTCAAGTAAAGCATTTCTTCCTATACCCTTAAAAAAAATCTTTGCCCCTAAAAGAGTGGTGGGGGTGAGTGCCGAGCTAACCAGGCAGGAGGAGCCCAAAGGCAGGCGCCTGGAGGTTCACATGTGGAGTCGGACAACAGTGAGCAAGGACAGAGTCAGGCTTGGTTCAGTCAAGTGTGTATGTGGGGTGGGGGAGATGCTAAGAGTGTTTACAAATGTAGGTAAACATAGAGGTTTAATAACCCATTAAAATACAAAATATTAAAATGTTCTTTTTAACTTATATCTCCTCCATAAAACCCTGTAGAACTATCAGAACCTTCTGCTGCTAATGGGTCAATAAGTTCTTTCTTTTACAGTTAAAACATCAAAATGTCAACCATTTTGTCCATTTAAATGTTTACTTTTCAGCATTTCTACAGGAATTTTGTTTTGTGCTAACAATTCTGCTCACAGTCAGCAAAAAAAAAGTTGTATTTGTTTTTTTATTACCAGAAACATTTAAAGTTCTTGGTGCTGCGTTCAGAAACACCTTTAGCTGTCAGAAAACCAAGTTTTGACCCTTTGGTTTCTTTCAGCTGACCTTCATCTGCGAAAACAACTTGTTCCGGATCATGGTGAATGGGACGCAGGTGCACACCTTCAACCACCGCTTCACTCCAGTCCAAAACATCAACATCCTGGAGATCGACGGGGACATCCAGCTGAGCTCCGTCAGCGTCTGAAGGTCCTGCTGGATGCACGACACGTTAACAGAATGAACGGCAGCCATCTTATCAACACCGTGTTTTACCTCCAGCTTCAGCTTTGATCTTCTGTTCATCACAAAATGAATAAAACTTTTTTTAGTTCAAATATTTAACAGACCCAGATCAGTATTTCACATTTAATCTGCTGCACGAAGCAGAACAATCAAAAAATGTTACTCTTAATAAAAAATGAGTTTTTCATTTAGTTTTAGTTTCTGCCTCATCAAACTACAAAGTTTCATTTTGTTCACCAAATTCAATTTGATGCTTTAAAAATACTGAATGATTTTGATTAATTGAATTAGAAAATAAAAGCTTTACATGTAATCACTTCCTGCCGTTAAAACATCTTGTCGTGACTTTTCTTTAACCCGATTGTTTGAAAATAAAACTCGTCTGCAGCTGATAAACAACTTTAACCTTTAAATGTTTCAGTGTGAACTCCTGCAGAAGCTCCAGATCTGCTCCCAGAGGAAACGGGAAGACTGAAACTGTTTCAGATCGGTGCACGCTTCTTCAGATCAATTTAACGTCTAAGGTCTTTTAAAGGTCGTTAATCACATTAAAAACCTTCAAAAACGTCTGAAAAGAACCAGTAAACTAAAATTTCTTTCAAAGTAAATTTTATGACTTAATTTAAATTAAATGCAAATCATTAAAAAAGAGCAGATAAGCTGATGCATGATGGGAGTTGTAGTTTTATTACTGTGTAAAGAAACCTCTAAAGCCAGGCAGAACTACAGTCAAACAGAACGGACGAAGGGTGACAGAACTTTAAAAGAGGTTGATGGAAAAAAAAAAAAAAAAAACCACGTATTTATGATGAAACTGAAGAAAATTTAAAACCTGAAACAGAAAATCAGTTCCTGAAACACACAGAGGTTTACTACACATCCCCATCATCATCATCCTCATTTTCACGATTGGTCCAATACGACAGATTTCATCTTGTCTTCACCGTTTAACAGCTCCACCTGAACCGTTCCCATGGTAACCAGAGGCTCAGACAACTTCCTTCACTCAGATCTGTTCCCAGCACTGCTCAGTCCTCGTCCCTCGTCCTCCTCTTCCTCACCTCCCCGGCTAAACTGACGCCTGCTGAGCCTCTCGGGGTCATGTGACGCCATGTTGCTGAAGTCTCTGAAGATATCCTGAAACGTCTGGTCGTCTCCTGAGGACAAAAAGACCCACAGGTAAACGAGCCTTGCGGTGGTACGTTCAGGGGTCAGGAGAACACAGGGCTGCGGTGCGTTCAGGAGTCAGATAAACATGAATGAACTGACCTGCAGAACCGAAGACCCCCTCAGTGTCTCTCATCTCCTCATTCATCCGGGCCATGCGCAGACTGAAACACAGGAACAAGCACCTGAAGGTCTTAAAACAAGTTTGGACCAAAAGAGCTCCTAAAATCCACCAAAATAAAAGATTTAAAGCACCAGCAGAGCAAACACTGAGGAATCGTTAAATCTCACAAAATAAAAGCAGCTGGAGACGAGAGTCTGAGAGACACTTGTTCATTTCACAACAAAGTTCCTGTGAATGGAACTGATGGTCTGGGAGAAAACAGATCAACGTCTTTTTGACCTTCAAACAGAAACTACACTTTCACAGTCCTCTCATGAGGACAGTCCTCTGATGAGAACAGTCCTCTAATGTGGACAGTCCTGCAATGAGAACAGTCCTCTACTGTGGACAGTCCTGCAATGTGGACAGTCCTGTAATGAGAACAGTCCTCTAATGTGGACAGTCCTGTAATGAGAACAGTCCTCTAATGTGGACAGTCCTGTAATGAGAACAGTCCTCTACTGTGGACAATCTTCTAATGTGGCCAGTGCTCTAATGTGGACAATCTTGTAAAGAGGATAGTCCTCTAATGTGGATGGTTCTCTAATGAGGACAGTCCTCTAATGTGGACAGTCCTTTAATAAGGACAGTCCTCTACTGTGGACGGTCCTCTAATGTGGACAGTCTTCATGTGGACAGTCCTCTGATGTGAACAGTCCTCTAATGTGGACAATCTTGTAAAGAGGACAGTCCTCTAATGTGACAGTCCTCTAATGTGGACAATTCTCTTATGAGGACAGTCCTCTAATGTGGACAATTCTCTTATGAGGACAGTCCTCTAATGTGGACGGTCTCAGTCCTCTGAGGTCCAATGTCCAGTCAGATCCAGGTGCTGTGGTCCAACAGGTTGTAGGACCATGTTGTCCACGTTGATGTTTGATCTGAACCAACAGACTCACAGCGTGACAATGTCTGCGTTGGCCGTTTCCACGGCGATGGCCAGCGGGTCCTGCCCCCTCTCGTCCACGGCGTACTGATTGGCTCCTCTCTTCAGCAGCAGACACACCTGTCTGAACGGACCAATCAGAGCGAGCGGTCTGTTAGCAGCGTCGACTTCGTGCGATCAGGTGAGCGTTGGTGTGCATTTACCCAGTGTGACCGGCGGTGGCGGCGGCATGCAGCGCTCCCCGCCCCCTCAGGTCTCTGTGGTTGATGTTGGCTCCGTTCTGCAGCAGGAACTCGCAGGCCAAAAGCGACCCCTGCAGGCGGCGCCCGTAAAACAAGCGGGTTTGCGGCGTTGTAGCGAACGAACGACTCAAAACATATGAGACTAACTGATGTCGCCTCACCCCGACCGCCGCTCCGATCAGAGCCGTTCGGCCCTCCTCCTCGCTGACGCTGCCATTGACCTCCGCACCTTCAGCCAGGGCCGTCACCATGGCAACTAGATCCCCTGCCACTGAGGCTCGATACAGACGCAGGCCCGCCTCGTCTTTGTGACGTCCTGCAACAGCAGCTCCGTCTTTACATCAGTCCAAAAACACAACGTTAAAAGAAACAAACAAAACTGTGCTCTGCTGCCAGAATCCTGAAAATAATCACGAATGAAGAAAGTACCGGTCCAAACGGAACCGGGTTTTAAAAAAAACAGCTGGACGACTGGACAGTTGGACTTACGGTCTGCGCTGCGCTGAACGAAGCTCTTCTCCACGTACTTTCCTCTGATCCACGTCTCCTTCTCTGCTCTGAAAGACCAAACCACACGTCGGAGCGGGTTCTGTTCAGGAACCGGACACAAACACATAAAAACCCGTTTTTACCTCGGACTGTCGGGTTCTGGTTTGGTCCGACCCTCCTCAGAACACTGAGCCTCGTAGATCCGGTTCGTGACGTCGTTTCCCAAAACACAAAGCAGCTGAAGGAGAAGTTGGTTAAAGGTTTACCAGAACATCCTGGAACACGGATCAGAACCAGCGAACGACCCGTCTCGTTGGGTCCGGACCAGAACAAAACCAAGGAAAACTGGTCACTTCAAAAGAAATGACTGAAAACTGAAAGTTCTTCTTCAAACAAAGTTTTAAAATCTGACGTCGGTTTTATTCTTGGATTTTTACAGCAGAGTTGTTTGTTTGTTTGTTTGTTTGTTTGTACCTTCAGCTGTTCTGCCTCCCACGAGTCCAGAGTGAGCGATCTCACCTTCGACAGGTGAACTCCCAAACTCCTAAAAACACAGCGGGTTACTTCAAACATCTTCATCATCGGCACCCTCGTCATCGTGTGGCGTCTCACCTGTGGATACCTGAGCACTCGATGCACAGAGTGACGCCCAGGTTAACAGAGGCCCAGAGAGGCTCCTCCTCCCCACAGTCACAGCACCGCTGGTTCCCGGGGGCCCCCAGGGCCACGCCCAGCGCCGCCTGCCTCTGAGAAGGGGGGCATGGAGAGGTGTCCCCATCAGGCAGGAGAGGGGGCGTGTCCTTAAGCTGAAGGCAACGAGGGGGGGAAACGAAGAGGTCAGAGGTCAACAACCTGCCTGAGTGTTTGAGGAGTTGGTGCTGGTGGTGTATGGTGTGTCCCGGTGTGTGTGTGTGTGTGTGTGTGTGTGTGTGTGTGTGTGTGTGTGTGTGTGTGTGTGTGTGTGTGTGTGTGTGTGTGTTGACCTGCCTGTTTGTCCGCTCTCTCTCTGTAGGCGAAGTCGATGCTGCCCTGCAGAGCGCTGAGCCACGCCATCTTCAGCTGCTCCGAGTCGGCCTGCAGAACACAGCACCTGACACACACACACACACACACAGCGCATGAGCACCTGCTGCTCGGTGCGTGTTCTTGTGTAGCTCGTTGTGTTACTGTCTCACTTCTGGACGGAGAGCAGCTCCAAGCAGAACCGGCGCTCGATGTGCTCCAGAGGTTTGACGGCACAAAGTCTGAGATCCTCGAACAGAACCGAGGCGTCTTCCTGCAGCGACATGAGTCATCAACAACAACAACAGTCCAGCATGTTACACAACAACAGGCGGATCCATTAGATCAGAGCCACTGAACTAGAGACACACTGGACTGGTCACTGGTGGAGTTAGGTAAGGTGTTTGGCAGCCATCTTGTGAGGAGCTCCGTGTATCGCTGAGTTTACCTGAGGAAGGTTTGGGTCGGAAACATTCGGTACTGCTGCGTCATCGGTCCATAAGAGCTCAGAAAATCCTGACTTTACTTTAACGAACATCAAGAACGATGTGAAACAAGAGACAGTGTTCTGTAACGAGCCGGGTCAGCACCATCAGGGACAGAACACCACGGCTGGGTCACTAACCAGACCAGAACCAAACAGAACTTTAAGTATTTACAGGTTAGTCCAAGCAGAGCTCAATGATGTTTCACTTTATTACAGTTAAATATTGAATTTATGAGTTTTTACACTTTATTTTTATTTATTAATATTTTACTGTTGTCCAAGTTAATAAACAAACATTCTTCTCGTGTTTTGGGGAAGCTGACAAGTAGGAGAGTTTAGGTTCTTTAAACTGATATTTGTGGTCCGCTGCAGGAACGAAGAATGTCACTACATGAAGCTCTTTTCAAAATGGCGGCTCAGCTTCTCATCTCTCCTGCATGAGGCCGACCCAGAGTTCTTCCGGCTCAAAGGAAGAGGAACCAGAACCCAGGCTGATAATCCTCCCTGATGGAGGAGATCTGAAACAAACACGTGAATTGGAGCAGATTCTGCTGGTTTCTGTTTGTGGTGATGATGATGAGGGATGAAGATCAAAGCTTTTTCTGTTTTATTTCTCTAGGGCGGAACAGTGGAGCAGAACACAGCAGGTCGCAGGTTTGCCTCCCAGGTTTTCTGTGTGGAGTTTGTTTTCTTCATGAATGTGTTTTGTTTGGGTACTCCAGTACAAACATGCTATAAAGACCAGGAGGCGAACCTGTGACCTTCTTGCTGTGAGGCAACCGCTCTAACCACTGCTCCAACATTCTGCCCACAAAAAGTTTAAACATTTAAATTTCATTAAATTAAAGTACTTACAACTCCAACTGCGGCACTAAAACTCACCACGGTGTGTTTGAGTACTGGAAAATGGCAGTGTTCCTGTAAATTCAGGCATCACACTCACATGACCAACAAAGTCCAACCTGATTGGCCAAACAGAATCAGCTGTTTGATGCAAACATTAATCTGAGGTTTGGATCAGATTTAACAAACCTGAATGTTTACTCAGGTTAAATTGTGATGACGATTCAGATTATTGATCATTTCTTTAATTTCATGGACAATCAGAGGGAGAAACAAAGTGTGATTTATCCTGAGGGAACGTGAACAAATCAGAGGAAGCACGGCGCTGAAGCTCTTTGATCCGATTTGTTGATTCTGAGTTCTGATTGGCACATTTAAAACGGAAATACCTGACTCATATTTAAATGTGGACCTGAGAGACCTGCTGCTGATTAACGGTTCTTCGGTTGAGGACTGAACCTGGGCTCTGACCTTGTGGGACTTCCTGTAGATCAGCTGATTGTCTCTGAGGGTAAACCAGCACCTGGAACAAGTCGGAACATCTCAGTGTTCTACAAACTGTGACAAGAAGAGAATGCAGCAGGTCTGCAGACCCGTACCTCTTCCAGGTCTTGGGTTTCCTTCTGGAGCGCTTGAACAGGTAACCCTGAAGAACCGTGCTGCTCTCAGAGCCCAGACTCATCATTGGGTCTCCTGAAGCGTCCTGCAGGCAGAACAAGGCAGAACTCTGTCAGACTACTGAGAAAAATAATGTTTCACTGAACTCATCAATTCTTCAGCAGACCAGAGAGGAAAGAAACACAACTTCAGACAATAAGACAATTTTAAAAGAGAAGAACAAAACCCAGCAATAACAGTCGACAGTTTAACCTGCAACAACAACAGTCGACACACAGTTTAACCTGCAAGAACAGTCGACACACAGCTTAAACTGCAACAACAGTCACACACAGTTTAATCTGCAACAACAACAGTCGACACACAGTTTAATCTGCAACAACAGTCGACACACAGTTTAATCTGCAACAACAACAGTCGACACACAGTTTAACCTGCAACAACAACAGTCACACACAGTTTAATCTGCAACAACAACAGTCGACACACAGTTTAACCTGCAACAACAGTCGACACACAGTTTAACCTGCAAGAACAGTCGACACACAGCTTAACCTGCAACAACAACAGTCGACACACAGTTTAGCCTGCAACAACAACAGTCGACACACAGTTTAACCTACAACAACATTTGACACACAGTTTAACCTGCAACAACATTTGACACACAGTTTAACCTGCAACAACAGTCAACACAGTTTAACCTGCAACAGCAACAAGAACAGTCGACACACAGTTTACATCCTATTATTAAAAAAAGAGCACATCATGTACGTAAACACAAGTAGACAAACTCAGGATAAATTCTAGACGTTCTACTGAGTGTTCTAAACTATGTATTTATAGGTGTCCTGACAAACAATGCAATGGTTGTTCTGACACATGTTCTAACAGCTGTTCTAATGTGTGTTCTAACAGTATTAAGTAGTTCTTACTCTCTGCTGCACCAGCATGTGTTTGTTCTCCAGTTCTTTTCTTCTTGCAGAACAATTTGCCGACAGCTGTGATAACTAAGGAGCAACAAAAACACCATGAATGAAACAGAAACACAAAGGTCAAAGGTCAAGCAGAACTTCAACTCCATGAAACACTGAGGTCAGAACCTGTGCCCCCATGGTCTTCATGGTAGGTTCCAGGTCTCTCAGCAGGTCGAAGCCCTGATGGAAGAAGGTGAATTGAGCGTGCACAAAGGAGAACACCTGAGGAACAACAAACAGGTGTCAGTGTGGATGGTTCCTGATTCAAACATCATTTCCACTCAGTGTAACTCTCAGCAACACAGACTTTAGCACCTTGACACAAACAACAGAAACTGAGGAACCATTTTGGTTTTGTGTTTGTTTCCGGCAACAACATAGATCTTCAGTAACAACTCACAGAGTTTAGAACATCGATCTTCTGCTGAGTCTTAAAGGAGTTGAGCTGAAACACAAAACAGTTCCGATCAGATAGCCTGCAGTGTTGGACATGTTCTCCTCAGGTTCTGCTGGAGGTTCTGGGTGGTACCTGCAGACAGTAATCCAGGGCAAAGTGTTGGGAACATTTTCGTGTGGCGAGCAGCAGGTGACTCGCCCGCTCCGCCTCGGCAGCTTTATGTCGCGACACCTGGGCATTCTTCACCGCTGCCGTCTCCAGGTCCTCCCTGATCCGAACAAACTCCTTCCTGGTCTCTGAAAGTTGAGGAAGGAACCTGAAGACGCAAACACCAGCATCAGAACACCAAGTGGACCCTCAGGTCAGACTCTGAGTCCAGGTGGACCCTCAGGTGGACCCTCAGGTGGACTTGGAGTGACTCACTGTGAGCAGAGGTTGGTGAGCTGCTGGCTGATGGCTCTCTGAGTCTGATCCAACAACATCTGAGGAGCAGAGACATCAGGTCAGACTGGTTCTGAAACCACAGTGGTCAAACAGAAGAATGGACTCACGGTGTGGAAGTTCAGCATCTCCTGCAGGCCCTGACTGAACTGGTTCAGGCAGCTCTGACAGGAAGGAAACAGGAAGTCAGAAACAATAACAGAACAGGAAAGTATTGTTACAGGTCAGAGGTCAGCTGGACCCACAGAACAGCTCCTGTAGAAGCAGAACTTGGTTCTGTTGGTTCTCAGACAGAAACAGCTGAAACAAATCCAGGTTGTTTCTAGTGAGGTTCTGCTTTGGTTCTACAGAGAACAAGAAGGTACATCCTCCCCATGGAGCTTCTCACCATGACGACTGTGTCCTTCTTGTGGTCCACGAAGAGCTCAGCCAGGCCACTCAGGAACACCTGATTGGCTGAGTTGTACGCTTGCCCCGCCTCCACCATTTGTCCACACAGCCTCATCACCTGATTGGTCGGAGACAGAGGTGTGTTCAAAAGAAACAGGTAAAGGTGATGTCAGGACGTTTCGGTGTTGCCAGGTGTACGATAATTATCGTATTTGTACGACAATTTTGCCCTCTGTACGATGTACGATCAATAATCCCG
>JARVLU010001196.1:36353532-36365389 GCA_031762415.1 Simpsonichthys santanae | reverse complement strand
AGAAGTATTCATTATTTACATTTACAAATTGGAATCAGATAAATATGATTTAAACCAATTTAGAGCTGTTCCTGTAATCCCAACATCATAGTCAAGCCTCTGTAGTAGAATATTGTGATCAACTGTATCAAATGCAGCAATGAGGTCCAACAGGACCAGTCTAGACGCAGTATCTGAGACCATCATAATATCATTAGTAACATTCACAAGTGCTGTTTCTGTGCTAGGATGCATTCTTAACACTGACTGAAACTCCTCAAATAGATTATTTCTGTTCAGAGTTTCACACAGTTAATTTGCAACTATTTTCTCAAGAATTTTTGAGATGAACATTAGATTAGATATAGGTCTATAATTGGACAGGATTCCTGAATTAAGATCATGATAAGGGTTTAATTATAGCAACCTTAAAACATTGTGGTACGTAATCATTAATTAGAGATAAACTAAGCAGATCAAAATGTGGATATTAATCAGGGGAAATACCTCTTTAAACAGTGGTTGGGGTGGGATCTAGCAGACCTGTGGATGGTTTGGATGAAGCTATTATTTTTGATAGTTTAGAGAGGTCAACAGGACAAAATCAGTCCAAACATAAATCAGGTTCTAGTGGCATTTCTGAAGTTGCCTCATCTGACAGGGAACCAGAGGTGATAGTAGGAAGGATGGTTTGAATGTTCTCTCTAATTGAAATACTGTAGTTTTGTTTATAAAGAATCTCATGAAGTCATCACTGCTTATAGTTACATAACTCAATAGAGGTAGGACTTTTCATTAGTTATAGTACTGAACAGAAATCAGGAGTTATTTTTATTCTCATCAATTATTGATGAATAATATAAAGTTCTGGCTTTACGGAGAGCTTTCTGATCTGTTACCAGGCTCTCTCTCCAAGTTCAGTAAAATTCTTCAACATTAGTGGAGCGCCATTTTCTTTCCAGCTTTCTAGATGTTTTAATCCATGGTCACCAACAGCTAAACGAGGACTACTGGACAGGGTGGGACAGAGGGAGGGGACATTTGTCTCTCAGTGACATCAGAGAAAATGCATCTCGGGTCTTGACCCAAGTCTAGTCTCGAATCTTAAGTCCAGACTGGGTTCAGGACTCAGATCTGGACTTGAGTCAAAACTCAGGTCTACATTCAGATCCGGACTCAGGTCAGGCCCCGGTCTGTGTGGTGTTGTGTTTTTTAAGCAGTTTGGATCCGGTCTGCTGGACCTCCTGCTGCTACAATACAATCAGAACGCTGTGAGTAATGAATAAATCCTCTGCTGAGAGAGAGGCCCTTGCTCCCAGAACCAGACCAATACCAGAACCACATATACACATCACACTGATACACCCTGAGCCCCACCATCACCCTGTACCACAAAGTCCTGGTTCCAGTCCAGTGACATGTAAGACAGTTGAAGCCAGAGATGATCCAGCATCTGCACAGGATCCTTCCAGGATCAGATTTACCCCCACACCCCACCCCCAATGCTGGTCCACAGAGGTGATCAGGTCTTTAGTTGTCCTGAGGTCCATGCTGGTCCACAGAGGTGATCAGGTCGAGTTGTTCTGAGGTCCATGCTGGTCCACAGAGGTGATCAGGTCTTTGGTTGTTCTGAGGTCCATGCTGGTCCACAGAGGTGATCAGGTCTTTGGTTGTTCTGAAGTCAGTGCCGTATCTAGCAGCTGTGACCTTCAGCTCTCAGCGTTCACGCCTTTATCTTTTTTAAAACGACCTGATGTTTGTCACAAAGTGACAGATGATTTGCTGATAAAGTCTGTGTCCTGTCTGCAGTCCTGGGGTCTGTGGAGACAACTGGTGTTGTGTCCAAAGGACTCTGCCTCCTGGACCAGGAGAAACCAGAAGAAGCTCCAAACGTGAGTAAGATGTTTCACTTCAACCACAGCAGCTGCAGCGGCCATCTTTGATCGAATAAGTGTTTTCTGTCCTTGTGCAGCCAGATGTCCTCATGCAGACAGATGTCCACTGACCCGCAGATGTGTCTGTAGACAGCGTTTCCATGGTAACCGCTGCCTGATTTCCACCGTGAAACTTCCTGTTGGAGGGCGCCGTGCGACGGCTCCACCAGCCGCGACTGCTCTACCTCCTCCTTCCACCACCACAACAGAACCAGCCAAGACCTGCATCAGACCTGAACCTGCAGACTCAGATCCAAACTCGTCATCCATAGAAGACAAGGACCCCATGATTACAGACTCTGGCACCGTCAAATCTGAAAATCCTGAAGCTGAGACTGAAAACATCAAGTTGAACAATGGTGTGTCCATGAAGGAGAACCGAACCTCCTTAGAACATCTGGGAGTGGCGAGCACTGACTCAGATCTGGAGGAGCAAAGAGCAGCTTCTGAACACGTGATTCTGGATCCAGATCCTGGATCTAAAAGAGAAAACAAGACTCAATTCATTCCTGAGTCCCTGAAACTGAATCTAGGACTGAAAGAGGATGAGCGTTGGACAAGTGGGACAAGGACATGGGAGGAGAAGAAGAAGAACCAGATACTGAGGTATTCATCATCTCCTACTGCCCTTTGACCTCTCGCCTTTAGTTTCATGTCTGTGTCTCTGCTCCTTGTCTCCTCTCCTCCTCACTGAGAGGAGTAAAGACCATGTAGAGCTGCTGAAACATTTTCCTTCTCCTCTTCCTCAGTTTCTTCTTCTTTAGACTTTTTGTAGCAGAAGAGAAGACCTGAGGAGGACACATCTGTCCTCGGTGTCTCAGAGTCTGATGTGGTGATTAATAAAACCAGGTTTCAATGATCAGCCTGACCCTGAATCAGAGTTCACAAGTCAAAGGTCAGAGGTGGAGGCTGGCTGTAGGAACAAGTTCTGGATGGGGTCTTTGTTGTTTTTAACATCTATGGAGAAGTTTGTATTCAGACCTTCTGAAGCTCCTTCAGAGGTTTTCTTGGTTTTCTAGAGCTTTACTTCAGTTCTTGTTCCTGGACATTCCTTCTTTTGTCTTCCTCCAGTAAAACAACCTCTCACACCACCCTGAGCTTTACCAGGTTCTCACCCTGCTGGTCCGCTCTGTGAGTTTAGGAGCCATTTTGTTTCTGAATGAGGTCAGAGTTCAAAGCATTCCTCTGAAAATATTCAGGAATAAGGAAGAAACTTTTACATTTTGGACAAAATACAGTTTTAAAGAAAAGTGAAACCAAAGAAAGATTTAAAGACAAAACAAACATATTATTCTGTAGCCAAAGATGTTTCGCTTCCCATCCAAGATGGTTTCTGACTTCAAGAACTGGAAAGTGTGGAGCTGCACACTTTAAACTGCATGAGAGGCTTTCATGAAGGCTCCATGCAGCTGAACTCACCTACAGATTAAACTTCCTCCCCTCTTTCTTTGTCTTCTTTCTGAGGGTCATTAGGTTCTTTATCTCTCTACCTTCCCTTCTGAGGGTCATTAGGGTCTTTATCTCTCTACCTTCCCTTCTGAGGGTCATTAGGGTCTCTATCTCCACTCCCTTCTGAGAGTCAGTATGGTCTCTAGCTCCCTCCTCTTCCTTCTCAGGGCCATTCAGGTCTTTGTCTTCCTCCCCTCTCTTCTGAGGGTCATTAGATTCAATATCTCCCTCCCCTCCCTTCTGAGGCTCATTCAGGTCTTTGTCTCCCTCCCCTCCCTTTTAAGGGTTATTAGGGTTTTTATCTCCCTCTCCTCCTTCTGAGAGTCATTCAGGTCTTTGTCTCCCTCTCTTCCCTTCTGAGGCTCATTAGGGTCTTTAGCTCTCTCCCTTCCCTTCTGAGGGTCATTCAGGTCTTTGTCTCCCTTCCCTCCCTTATGAGGGTACTGTAATTAGAGTTTGTCTCCCTCTGCTCTGTTCTGAGAGGGTCATTAGGGTCTTTATATTCCTCTCCTTCCCTGTGAGGGTCATTAGGGCCTTTGTTCACCTGGCTCTCAGATATTTTGTTCACCTGCATGGAGGTGCGACAGAGGGGGAAACTGCTCCATTGTAGGTTTCGGAAATCTAAAATATGAGACCTCCTCTGTTTTAAGTTGTCATTTCTCATTTGACGTAAATGCCTTTCTTCACCCCTCTCAAACCATATGTCTTCTTTGTCCAAAACATGGACATTATGGGCCTCTGACGAGTGTCCAGCAACATGTAACAATGGTTTTGTGTTTGTTCTTCTCCCAGTTCTGTTCTGTGATGTGTTTTTAGAGTTCTTTGCTGACCAGTTCCAGTCAGGACATTCCCAAGTTTGGACAGATTCTTTGATGTGTTTCTGTTCCTTTCCTACTGTCCTTGTGGGAACAGTTTTGGTCCTGGTGTAGAAATCTAACATCAGAGAGTTTGTGTTTCAGTGGGTGGTGAAAACCAATCAGAAGGTTCTGATTTTTGTGAGTTGACTTCCTGTAAACTTCAATGGCGAGTCTTTATGTTCCAAATGAACCCACACTTCTTCTGATGTAGATCTAAAAATGAAAAGCGAAGTGGCCCCAGACAATACAAGAATGATAAATTGTATGTACTTTCTATTTGATCAAGATACTCAAAGCTCTTTCCAACACAATCTGTGCCCTCATTTACCCATTAACACAGCACTCTACTAGATCTTTACAAAGAATAATCAGAGCTTTATCACATTCACACACTGATGGGAAACACATTGGAGGCAATGAAGGGTTCAGAGTCTTGCACAGGGACACTTCAGCATGTGACTGCTGGTAGAATCAAACCCCCAACCAACTCTTGCATTGGAGGACGACTTCTATAACCACTCAGCCACAGCTGCCCCCAACAAGAAGAAGATAGAACACCAGATGAGATGTTTTCTTTACCTGAGTGTGTGGAATTATCAGAGCACTTTGTAGATGGATCTGTCGATGTGCTCAGGTGACTGAAAGACCTTCGGAGAGTTCAGTGTGGTTCCTTCTTCTAGTCTGACTTTTAGTCAGTGTGACGTTTTGTGGCTGGAACGTCTTGTTCAAATCTTTCCAGTCCAACCACTGCAGCTTCTCATGCCCGACAGTTTTATCTGTGTGATCCCGTCCTTTAAGCGTTCTTATAAACAACTCGGGTCTGTTAACAAACCAGCAGCTGTAAGGTTTGAGTTCAGACCCACGATGGAGAGGAAAAGTAAACTAGAATCAGACTATGGGGCGTCCCTCTGAGACAAACGTTATCGGTTCTGAACTCCAACACATGAATGTGTTCCTCACAAAAGTTACAGACTTTAGAAATCACTTTCAGTTAACAGGGCAAAGAAAAACAGAACAAAAGTGCTAAATGTTAAAATAATGACTCATGGAAACAAGAATAAAACCCACTCTGAGAACCAAAAATAACTGAAGAGTTCAGGAGATTAAACAGAATCTTAAGAGAAGGGGGATTCCTCAAAGCGCTGTCTTTATTCCTAACAGAAACAAGACTGTTTTTTATTTTCTGCTGCGCTGAGATCAGCTCCGTTTGCTCCATTAGTCATGTTTGTCCTCAGACTTAAAATATCTACAGATTTTAGAACATTGCTCCCATCCAGCAACTCTTGAACAGCTAGGATCCTCCATCAGACCAAAACGAGACAATATTCCCTCCAAAACCTCAGACAACAACTGGTCTCCTCAGTTCCTCCAGATTGTCCAACAACTGATCTCTTCAGGTCCTTCAAAAACTCAAGAGTTCCCACCAGACTGGCTAGACACCCTCCACTCCACAACTGCACATTGAGATCCTGTCCATGGACACCACAAACATGATTGAAGACAATGAAAAGCCCTAGGGGTGTTCCATCCAGAATGAGCTTTACTTCGTGCTAATAATGCACACAGCTCCTACTTTGGTTATACAAGGATCTGATAGATCTCACAAGGAACTCTGGTACCCCAAACTACTGCAGCACCCTGCAACAAATGCCTCGGGGTACACGGTCAGAAGCCTTCTTAATATCCACAAAGCACATTTAGACCGAAGAGTCAAACTGCTTAGAGCAACCCTGCAAGGGTGAAGGTCTGGTCCACTGTTTCATGACCCAGACAAAAGCCACACAGGTCCTCCTGAAGCCGAGGTTCAGCAGTCACTCATGGCCTACCTTCCAACACCCTGGAGTAAACTTTCTTAGCAGGCTAAGTTTGATTCAACAATAGTTAGAACAGACGTGCAAATCTCCATTCAAAGATAAAGACAACTACCCAGTCTGCCACTTTGCTGGTGTTGTCCCAGTCTTCCACACAACATGGAAGAGGTCTCTCTTGTAAATGAGTCCTCGAGGCTCAATGGGATTAACCTGCATAAATAAAGGTTGAATGAATGGAAGAGACGTTTCAACCATGGCAGAGCAACAATACCTCGTCCGGAAAAGAGGAACTGGAATACTCCCTTGGGGCTAGGCCTGTGAGGGAAGCTCACAGATGAGCACCTGGTGGCTGAGCCTTGGCTCCTGGGGCATGGCCTGTCCAAGCCTGAAAGAGTGTCAGGTGACCACCTCCACTTGGCCCTCCACCTGTGAAGAGGATCATCAAAATCTGGTAAGAAGTGAACCCGTGGGCAGACGAGAGAGGGACCCTGGCCATGTAGACTGCTGGCAGCATGGACTGTCTTCAATTTTCATAGGACAAAATATATGACACCCCAGTTATTTTCAGGTGGTCACCAGCAGTTTCTACCTAATTTCTCCCAAAGATGGGCATGGCCATTTAAAGGAGAATGAAGTGACATTGCTTGGCTCTGATGTCCTGTCAACTATCTGGCAAACTGTTTAGATTAGCACACATTATTGTGTTGTGGTCATTAAAAGTGAAATGTAGCATTTTGAATAAGATTCAATCAGTATGTTTAAATTTGCTCTGTTTATTGGCGGCTGGCAACCAACTTAAGGTGCATTTACCGCCACCTACCCAAACTGGAATGTGATCTTCAGTGATGTCAGAGGGAATCTGCTCAAGTCTCTGCCCCTTTATCACCTCCTCTGTCCCCTGCCTCGCTCACAGCCTCTTCATGTCATGTTTTCTGCTCTGTCATTCAGGCCCCCCCCCCCCCACACTTTTAGCTCATCAGCCCTGATTTACTGCACCTGTTCTTGACCTTATTTTAGAGCCACACTTTCACTTGTACTTTGCCAGATTATTACACCTCTCATGGTCCCTGATTTTCCAGTCATCATAGTTTTCTTGTTTCATGCCTGAACCTCAAGCCTTGCCTTCTGGATTTCCCATTTTTGCCCACTCCTCATCTGGTTCTGCTCTGCCTTTCTGATCACGGTAACGACCTCCTCTTCCGAACATCGACTTTGGACTTATTGGAACTTGGACCACCAGTACTTGACCCTGTTTTGTCTCTTGGACCCCGCTCTCGGATTTATTCCCCCTCAAACCACGTTGACACAGTACTCCTCTGCAGCTGCCCTGCTCCACTGCTGATGACTTCACCTCTGCAGACTTTGACAGGTGACTCTCTCTCCACTCACCTGTGAAGACCTGTCACCTTTACTGGATTCTCTCCCTTGCTGCAGCTGCAATAATAAATAAAACCGTTTTCATTTTTTTCTCTTTTGTCTGGCTATTTTGAATCAAAAACCTGGTTCCTGACAATTTGCTTCACTGAATTGGACTTTAAAAAAGTCTATTTGCTCTGACATAGTTGGCAGTGGCACACTGTGATTTTGTTGTCAACCATCAGTCTGGTTCGTGGTCTTCTGTCCCCTGACCCAATGGGTGGGGATTTTTGTGCCATTTGATCTGATACTTGGTGGTTCTTACCTGATGGTTGTTGGTTTCCTGTTCTCTGACCTGTTGGATGGTGTTTGATGTCCTCTGACCTGTTGGATGGTGTATGATGTCCTCTGACCTGATGGATGGTGTATGATGTCCTCTGACCTGTTGGATGGTGTTTGATGTCCTCTGACCTGTTGGATGGTGTTTGATGTCCTCTGACCTGATGGATGGTGTTTGATGTCCTCTGACCTGATGGATGGTGTTTGATGTCCTCTGACCTGTTGGATGGTGTATGATGTCCTCTGACCTGTTGGATGGTGTATGCTGTCCACCTTTCAAAGTGTTCTTTTGGTAAAATAAGTTAAATGTTAATGTGTCAGTGATGAATCCCAGTGTGTGATGATCATTTTGTGTATTTTCAGCATCTGACACATGTTTTTGTTTCAGTCTGAGGGAAGCTCAGTCAGTCCTGCTGAAGAAGACATCATCACTGGGAGGAAGAGGAGTCAGCATTGCTGCCTTCTTGATGAAGCACATTCTAAGAGAGAAGCAGAAGAAGCTTCACATCCTGACCTCTTCTTCATCTCCTTTGTTGATAAAATACAGCCTGAAGAGTTTCCACACCAGCAGGAGTCAGCGCCCGGTCCAACTTGCTGCTCGCACAGGTTGGTTAACGACACGTCTCCTGTTTTCACTGGTTCTTCTGGGAGCTGGAGAGCAGATCAATTCTGATGTTTTGTTTCCGGCCGAGAAAAACTCAATAAACGTTCTTTTAATTATTTTAATGTTTTCATCAAAAGATTTTGTTATTTTTCAAAGTTTGCTTTTAGAAGCAACACATTTACATTTGATTTAGTCCAACATATTCCCAGCATATGCAACACATGCATGCATCACCAGACTGGAAACATCTGGAATCAAAGGTCACTCCGAGACAACATGGATTGTTCACTTCATGATTGTGTACGAGGTAGTGAATGGTCAAGAGCGTCAACATTGAAATACTGTTTCAGAAACACTCACAAAACACAGATAAACAAAAAATGGAGGTGCAAGATAAAATGAATATCCTTTCATCATCTGCTTAAATTGTGTTACCTCCACAACCCGACTATGGATAAGCGTTAGAAAATGAAGAAGAGATGAACAAAACATCTGCTCTAACAGTAGAAAGACCACTTGGACCCGTCGGTATCAGAGTTCACGATGTCGCCGCTATAGTCCAGGAAATAATCTTCACCACATCAGAGCTACAATTTGAACAGACCAACTTATGTTTACTGGTTTTCTTAACACGTCTTCACTGACAGTAATGGACCTTTTTGACCGCTCTAGTTCTGGTGTAGTTGATGTGTGTGTTGAACCATTTACCACTAAACTAAATCACGTCTAGCAAAAGTTAATGTGTTACTTAGCCAGTTAGCTAGCAAGCTAATTTATTTCCCATTTTTTACAAGTTCCATCTATTTTCTTCCACTTATCTGTAGTTTGGTCGCGTGGGTAGCAGCCTAAGTAGGGAGGCCCAGACTTCCCTCTCCCCAACCACTTGGGCCAGCTCCGCTGGGGGAATCCCAAGGTGTTCCCAGGCCAGCTGAGATAGTCCCTCCAGCGTGTCCTGGGTCTTCCTCTGGATCTCCTCCGAGTTGTTTATCTAATGTTTATATGACCTCACAGCTTTATTACCTTTGTTGGAATTAGCCTGTTAGCTTGTTAGCCGTGTTGTGTTTGTTCCCTGCAGGATTCCTCAGAGAACTAATTGAGGTCAACTTTGTAAATGTGTGTCGCGGACACCAGCCAGGCAGGGTCATGTTAGATCACTTTAACAGGATTAGCACGCATACCACAACACACAGGTCATTATTTAGCAGAACAACCAGAAATGTGTTGCCGCTGCTGAGAGATAACGGCTCAGCGTTTGTGTTGCTGGAATGTGTTTTCCATCCATGACGTGTTACCGGAGCTCCACAGCCCGAACCGGACTGTGGAGCTCTGATAAGCCAAGTGTTAATGCAGTCGCACAGTTCAGACCTGATCGCTGTGATTAGGCCCAGGAACAGTTCCTGGTATTGTTCAGCTGTTGGGGGTCCGGACCTCAGACCGGCCTGCTCTGATGGTAGACCGGCTTAAGGTCACGGATCACAGAGATCCAGGTCCTGACATGTTTTTTGACCAAGTCATGAGCAGATCTCTGTTTGCAAGGATTCTCAGTTTGAGAAACAATCTGAGATTTATTACAAACAAGTTTCTAAAAACTGGAACGAACTCTGGATCGTCTTCTGTTTTATGGACCGCGGGGATCCGGTTCTGCTGAGGTCGTTCTCAAGAAGACGTTTGCTGAAGTCAAGCGATGGAACTCTGAGAGAACTGGACGAATGCAATTTTATGAAAATGAAGTGTGAAAGCTGAAATATACAGAAGAAGCTGAAACTGAGCTGAAAGCTAAATGTAGCTAACAGCCCTGAGTCGGTCCGACCTGGAACCAGAACCGATCCGGCAGATTTACCGGAAACTGAAGCACAATAATAATAAATAAAAAAAACCTCAGCAGAAAGAAGTGTTAATTTATTTACCAAGGCATGACTCAACTCTGGCTCAAACTGGACTAATGGTTCTGTTCTAGTAATGATCATAATGTCAGTGAGGTTCTGGTGCGGATGAAAGATCAGATCCAGATCTTGTCAGAGCAGAACATGGATCTACATGGACCACAAGGCGCCTTTTCCAGTTTTAGGGGTGTCAACATGCCAGTGCGGTTCTGTAAAGTGGTGCAAAGAGTCCGTTTCCTCTCAGGCTGCAGCCACATCAGGACATCTGCTCGTTCCGACCCCCTGAAACCCAAAACCAGGGTTGCATCATCACCCTGACTCCCTGTAATCTTCTACAGCCCGTTACGAAACTGTGCGCAGAGAACGAGGGCCTCAGGAGTGAGGAAGAGGAGGCGAAGGGCTGCGTAGGTTCAATGATGGGCCCGATGGACCCAGTCCCTGCTAAACATTTAGTTTGGACTGGAGCCCGGAGCTGCACACTGCTTCCAATTACCTCTGTGCCTGGCTCCAACTCTGCTCGCTCACGCTCAGAGTTCAGAGAAAACTGACCGGGGGAGGGGAGGGAGCAGGGGATGTCGTCTTCTTCTTCCTCCCCTTTTTCCTTCTCCTCCTCCTCTGTTTTCAGTCGCCCACGGAGGAAGAGAAGGAGAGCAGGAGGGCCGTTCAGGTGGAGTAGTTCTACTGCAGGCAGACTCTCACCATGCGGCAGCTGAGACTCATCTGCGTGCTGCTGCTCCTCATCTTCATCACCTCCCCTCTTGCGGTTAACGGACAGACGGGAGGAAGAGGAACAGAGAGGTTCCAGGTGACGTTCACGCCGACCATCTGTAAGGTGCTCTGCAGCCAGGACCGGTGTGTCAACCACTGCGAGAGAGGGAACGTCACCACGCTGTACAGCGAAGGAGGAGGAGGAGGAGGAGGAGGAAGGAGAGACGGCGCTCACGGACCGGGTTTCAGAGTCTGTAAGTTTCACACGTCCTGCTGAAGATCCTGCACAGAACACGTCTGTTTGCAGAAGCAACAGGTTCTGTTAACGAGAACCTCACGGTGCAGCACCGCTGCTGACCACCAGGTGGTGCTCCAACAGGCTGAGGTCGTTTCTCACCGGGCAAAAAAACAAGAAAATACGGAAACTGTCACTTGGAACCAAACAAACTTTGTAGACGTCTGGGCCAACTTTTGTCATAAGTTTACGTCTGCAACAACGGCAGGAATTAGACACCATTTAATAAATGTTTGAGTCTCCTGTGAGAGACTTAAAACAAAAAACATTTTAAACAACGCTGTTCTCAGATCGTCTCCGTCTGTTGCATCTCAGTGAGACGTCCTGCAGACCAGGGGCCGAGTGTGAACACGTGCACAGCTTTTATAATGAAAGTTAGTGTACAGACAAAATATTCAGATTTATCACGCGTGCATGTTTCTGCTCACCTTTCCTTCCTACATTTAGGTGCAGCCCAGCTGCCCCCTCCCATAAATAAATATTTAAATTAATGTAAATGCACGGCAGGTCTCTGTGCTGTGTTCAAATAATCAGGGCAAAGGTGCAGAGGAAGTCAAAAAATAAAAATATCCATCCATCCATCCATCCATCCATTATCTTCCGCTTATCCGGGGTCGGGTCGCGGGGGTAGCAGCCTAAGTA
>JARVLU010001196.1:36301996-36315576 GCA_031762415.1 Simpsonichthys santanae | reverse complement strand
GCACATGTTGAACAACTGGGAGATAAAGTTAGAGAGACCAGACTGAGATGGTTTGGACATGTCCAGAGGAGGGACAGAGGTTTTGACATGTCCAGAGGAGGGACAGTGGATATATTGGTAGAAGGATGTTAGAAATGCAGCTGCCAGGAAGAAGACAAAGAGGAGATACATGGATGCAGGTAGAGAGGACATGAAGGTAGTTGGAGTGAAGACAGAGTGAGGTGGAGGAGGATGACTCACTGTGGAGACCCTGAAGAGGGAAGAGTGAAAATTTATGATAATGTTATAATTAATATACATATACTGTATTTGTATTAATTTCAGTCCATGTTCTCTTCTGATGATCTGGAATGTTTGTTGGTCTTCCTGTTTGAGATTAGCTGGAGAATCTCAGGCAGCTTCGCGACGCGGCTCTTATGAAACAGCAGATGTAGGTGAGACGGACCTGAGCTGCTGTACGTCTGAGCATTAGATTAGGACGGTGTTTTGTTTCCTCCATTATTAGTACTCATCATAAGGGGTTTCCCGCCTCGCTGTCAGAATGTGCTGCTCCAGCAGCTTCAAACCACATCGGTGTCTCTGGGTCATCCAGAACTCCACATCAAGTTCAATCTTTGTTTTTGCTTCTCTTCTGCCTCAGTTACCTGATGTGAATCTCTTCAGTGCTGGTTTCTGTTATTGCTGTGATGGCTTCAAACTGTTGGTCCAGTCAACTCTGAAGTGATGTTCTAATAGTCAGTACCTCATCAGCCATGTCTGACCACCACACATACGTTCACGTAGTAACACTGATGTTACTCGGTTCAGAAAACCGAGACAAACTCAAACTGTCATGATATATGTTTGACCAATGTAACATCCTGGATGAAGACTTTTGCCTTCTTCTCTGTGTTCCATGGCTCTGACTGATGTCATGGCTGATAAAACATCACCTCAAAGTTAACTGGATGATTCCTTTAAGTCAGTATCTCACTGCCTTTGACCTTAGGAGAGAAGGTCCACTGTGTTTTAGACCAAGCAGATGATTTTACATCCTGCCTCGGCTTTTTGTACCTTTTGGTTTCCAACAATCTGAGGTTGTTTCTTTGGGTGTTTTCTGCTCCCTGCTGGGGTCAAAAACAGCTGCACACCTCTTGACAGGAGCTTGAGATGCTCACGACAAACTTCAGAACAGGACTGTAAGTCTCCCTCTGAGAGAAAGAGACCTTCCAACAGTTACAGCTATACTGGCTCAATATTTTCCTAACAGAGCACTTCACTGTCAGGCTGCAGATTATCTCCCCCAGACCGAAAAATCTAGAGAAAATAGTTGCAGGTTAGTTACGTGAACATCTGCAAAGAAATAATGTTTGAGGAGTTTCAGTCAGGGTTTAGAGTTCAGCACAGCGCTGAAACAGCACTGGTGAACTAATAATGTTCTCATGGCCTCTGACAATGGACAGGTGTCACTGGTCCTGTTAGACCTCAGTGCTGCATTTGACACAGTTGATCACAACATTCTACTACAGAGACTTGAATATGATACTGGGATTACAGGAACGGCTCTAAATTGGTTTAAATCACACAGTATTTATCTGATAGATTCCAGTTTGTAAATGTAAATAATTAATCTTCATCATACACCAAAGTTAGTCATGGAGTTCCTCAGGGTTCAGTGCTTGGACCAATAGTCTTTACTTTATATATGCTTCTTTTAGGTAAAGTTGTTAAACAGCATGGGACACACTTTCATTGTTATGCTGATGATACAGTTATATTTGACCATGAAACCCAATGAATCAAATCAGCTACTTAGACTACCAGCATGTCTTAAAGACAAAAATCTGAATGATCCTTAATGTTCTGCTTTTAAATTCAGATAAACAGAGGTTTTGGGGCCTGAGCATCTTGGGAATATTTTTTTCAGTCTTTCACCTTCTCTAGATGGAATTAATCTGGCCTCCAGTTCTAATGTTAAAAATCTTGATGTCATGAGGTTTTTATTTTTCCTTTCCACTGTTGCCTCTGTGCTTGTTTAGGATGGGAGACTGCGATGAAGTGAAACTCTAAGAATCTGCTGGCTCCTCCGAAAAATAACGTTGTTAACTGACTTTATGTATGTGAATGTTTCTCTTCAGTGCCCTGAGACGACTCCTGTTGTGATTTGGCGCTACATAAATAAACTGAATTGAATTGTGGAACTTGTGGTTCCTAGAGTTTCTAAAAGTAGAACAGCTGCCTTGAGATGACTTGTGAAATGGCGCTGTAGACTAATTTTCTTCATAATGACCCTTAAAGCTTTTTGTAGTTATAGACGTGTTTTGTTGTTTACTGACTTTCAGACAAAAGTCCAGAGAAGAAAGTTGGCTTCAGCAGGATGGAGCTTCAGGGGGTCCTGGCCTAAATCTGTCACCGTCCAAATCAATAAAGATGATCAGAGTCAATCCTCAGTGATGCTGCGTGCTGATTGGCTGATCCTGTAGGCCCCGCCCCTCTTTCTTCTCCTGAGTGATAACAGCACAATGAAATAACACCTCAGACTCCTGAGAGCCTCACATGTTGCAGTGGGCAGGTGTCATCTCTTCAAACTGGTACTGGACTGAGTTTTGGTTCCTGAACGCCACACGGGTCCTGAAGCAGGTTCATGCTGATTGGGTCGCTTTGTTTTTAGACCTGTCTGGAGGTTTTCCACAGATCTGGGACCAGTTTTGTTCGTTGGATTTTGTGGAGACAATAAACTGATCTGGGACCTGATTCAGGATGGAGCTGAAGGACTTCTGTCTGTCTGGTTATCACTTCCTCAGCCCTCAGAGGTGAGTTCATTCATCTGAAGTCTGAGCTCATTTACAGCAACACGAGTTGTAGAACATTAAGATTTGTCCGTTTCTAAAAAAAAAAATTGTTCTTTATGAGATGTTTTAGTGACTTTAACCTCATTAAAACCTCCACTGCTCCTTTAACCATCAAACTGTAATGAAAAAAGATTCAGGAAATTGAGTCAAACTTAAAAACTGCAGCCACGCCTTCAAAATAAATTACTTTGTTTATAAAAGGAAATGCTTTTTCATTCTTTAAATCTAAAACTTGGCTTCAGCCAGATGTGAAAAACAAACAATGAGTTGATTTAATTTAAAGAGCTGAGGGTCTGGATCAAGACTTTTGGACTGGATTTGATTAAAAATTGATCCCCAAACTCAAAAATGCTAAACTTGAATATTTGTTTGTCTCCATCAGCAGTAACGATCCATTTCTTCTTCTTCCCTAGCCTTCTGGACTCCTCCTCTTCCTCTTCTGTTGATGAAGCGCAGTCTCCCTTCTCCTTCGACTCGTCTCCTCTCAGCCCTTCTGCAGCCTTCCTCCTCCCCAGCCCAGCCTCCTCCTCCTCATACAGCCTCCTCTGTGGAGGTCTGACGCCCGACTCCCCAGCAGGACGTAGATCCAGAGGAGGAAGCACCTCGGTGTCCAGCTCTGCGTTTTCTATTTCAGTGAAGGTAACAAACATG
This sequence comes from Simpsonichthys santanae, assembly GCA_031762415.1. Taxonomy (NCBI): domain Eukaryota; kingdom Metazoa; phylum Chordata; class Actinopteri; order Cyprinodontiformes; family Rivulidae; genus Simpsonichthys; species Simpsonichthys santanae. Next base: position 36,312,094 of record JARVLU010001196.1, on the reverse strand, counting down.
AGTTTAATCACTGTCCTACATCCAGCCCCTGCTGTCACCAGGAGACCAAACATCTGGATCTAAGCTGTGGTGGTCCTCAGGTCCACTCTGGTTTTCAGCCTTTTTACTCTGTAATTCACGATTCACAACCAAAATCCTCCCAGAGAACAGCTTCAAGTTAGAAAGACCTGTCACGTCTCACGACAGAGCCGTTCGGGTCAAACCTTGGACATAATGTTCTGTGAGACCTCACAGGATCTGTTAGTGCTCAGGGACGTGGACAGCTCAGCCACTAACACACCAGTCTGTCCATTAATGACTAAAACTGAGTTTTAGCCAGAGGCAGAACATCAAGGCCCCTGCCTTCATCTGCTGCTCCTGACACACCACACCTGGTCCACAAAGCCCCTCCTGCAGGTGGTGGGTCCACAGGAAGGAAAACCCATGGAACCACTGGGTAACCAGGTGCTCACTGACGCACCCCTCCCCCAGGCCTAGTTCCAGGGCCCTGGCAGGTGAAGGACACTGAGCTCCTTGTTCTCTCTGGTCCATGTGTAAATTGCTGTTTGACCCAACTTTGACCTGGGACCAATCTGGGAGACCCGACCAGCAGAACTCACAGGATCATTCAGGCACACGAGCTCCTGTGACAATGTGGAGGTTCACGAAGGAGAAAATCTGGAATGGTTAAACAGTATCCATCCATTATGTTTTATCCTCTTCCCCCTTTTCTGGTCGTGGGGGTCACTGGTGCCCATACCCAGTGGTCACTGTGTGAGAGGCGGGGGACACCCTGGACAGGTCTCCAGTCCATCACAGGGACACATGGAGAGAAACGAGACAAACAACTATTTACTCTCTCACCTAGAGACAAATTAAAGTCACCAGTCAACCTAACGTGCATGATTTTGGTCTGTGGGAGGAAACTGGAGTATCCGGAGAAAACCCACGCATGCACGGAAAGAACATGCAAGCTTCACCCAGAGGGGTCCTGGGCTGGGATTTGAACCGGCAACCTTCTCACTGAGAGGCAACAGCTCTACTGAGCCACCATGCCGCCCCAATTCAAACCATGATTTTTAAAACACCAGTCTATTAAAATAATGTTTGAAGAACTACCGGTTTTATTTTGTGTCTTCAGGTGGACTCCATCCTGAGGGGAGACTACCGGACCCCGGTGGGGTCTCTGGTGTCCAAACGTCTGTGTCTGGTCTGTGGAGACTTTGCCTCTGGTTATCATTACGGCGTGGCGTCCTGTGAAGCCTGCAAGGCCTTCTTCAAGAGGACCATACAGGGTGAGGGCAGCTGCAAGGAACCCCCCCAGCTCTGATCTGTTGTACTCATGTAATTACACAATTACCTCAGGGCACTTTGGGAAAAAGTTAACAAGTTAAACTAAGTTACTGTAAATCTAATTTTTACAAGTGTTCTGTATGGAGTTTACATGTTCTCTCTATATTGTGTGGTTTTCTCCAAATATTTCAGTTTTCTCCCACAAACCAACAACATTCATGTTAAATACTGTATATATGACATTCCAAATGAGGGCACAGATTGTATGTAAAGTACTTTGACTGTCTTGATAAGATAGAAAAGTGCTATATAAGTACATATATAATACATATATAAGTACATGTATGTATATAAGTACAGTCCATTTACCATTCCAAACTGGCTCTACTTAAGGAGACTAATTTTTTAGCCCCATCATTTGGTGCTTTTGTCACAGAAAAACACTGTACAGACACATTTTAACTACATTATATATTTAAACTATTTTAATTTAAAATCCTGTCTTTATTTAGAGAGATTTTCTAGTTTCTAGTCTACTGTGTGAGTTTATGATTTTATTATATGTATCCCTTTCTGTAAAGCACTTTGTGATTCTTATATCTGTGAAAGGTGCTATATAAATAAAGTTTATTATTATTAGTAGTAGTAGTTATACGTTATGGTTAATGGACTGTACTTCTATAGCGCCTTTCTATCTTCTCAAGACACTCAAAGCACTTTACAACACAATATGTGCCTCATTTACCCATTCATACAGCATCTACTAGATCTGTACAGAGAATAATCAGTGCTTTATCACATTCATGCACCGATGGTTCACACATCAGAGGCAATGTTCAGTGCCTTGCCCAGGAACAGTTCAACATGTGACTGCTAGTGGAATTGAACCCAGAGCTCTCACATTGGAGGACGACTGCTCTTACCACTCAGCCACAGCTGCCTAATATGAGTACTTGGGCCCAGTCCACAGTCCTGTGTAGTTTTGAAACAAATTTCCACTGAATTTGCTCCGTCCTGTGTTGTTGTGAACTGGTGCTACTTAAATTTACCGTGTCGGATTAAAATGTTGAAATGGGTTCTTAAAGATAAAAAAATATCCATCTTGCGCTTGTTCCAAAGTCAGTTCTTGAGGGTAGCAGCTTGAGCAGGGACGTCCAGACTTTACCCGAGCCACCTCTTCTGGGAGGACTCCAAGCCGTTCTCAGGACAGCCGAGAGACAGTCTCTCCAGCGTGTCCTGAGTCTTCCCCGGTGTTTTCCACCAGTTGGATATGCTCGGAAATCCTCCCTAGGGAAGCGTCCAGGAAGTATACCAGATGTGCGATTCACATCAACCAAGTCCTCTCGATGTGTGTGGAGGAGTTGTGGCTCAACTCGAGTCTCTCCCAGATCACTGAACTTCTTACCTCACCGCTAAGGGAGAGTCCAGCTACCCTGCCAATATTTCAAGCATGGACTTGTGAAGGTCAAGAAAACTCATTTTGAATGACTGAATCCTAAATTTACATATCCAAACCCTTTCACCCCCTGACTGCTCTAAGAAATTCTGTCCATAAAGTTTTTAACAAAATAAGTGACAATGGACAGCCCTGGTGGAGTCTATTGAGTCTGATTACTGCCGGCAATGAGAAAACTTCATACATGTTTGTTTAGGGACTGAAAGGCCTGTAGCAGCGAACCCCAGTCCCATTTTCATGGAGCACTTCCCACAGGGTTCTTCAGGGAATAAAGGAATTTGCCTTTTCCAAGTCAAAACACTCGTAGACAGGTTGAGCAAACTCCCACGCCTCCTTATGGACCCTACTGAGGGTAAAGAGGTGACCCAGTGTTTCACCACCAAGACGAAACCAGAGTTGTTCTTCCTGAATTCAAGGTTCGACTATCAACCGGACTCTTCTCCAGCACCTTGATTAGACCTTATTGAATCTGAGGAGAGTGATGCTCCTGCAATTGCAACACACCCTCTGGTCTGCATTCTTAAAGAATCCACATATTTTAATTCAGTAAACACCTTAGCAACCTCAGCCCTAATTATAAACAGACCCACCCCAAAGTCCAAGACTCGGCTTCCTCCATGGAAGACTTGCTGAAGGGATGGGGGTTCTCCAAGTTTTCCTTCCACTGTCCAACAACATGGTTGAGGTATACAGCACCCCACCAGTATACAGTATGTGGGTGAAGTGCTGCTTTCCCCATCTCAGGGGCCTGACAGTTTGCCCGTCTTCTTGTAGCCGATCAAAAGTTTCTATCTCACTCAGCTCCCACATTCAAGCCTTTGCTTACGCAACAGCCAGGGCTGCAGCCTGCATGGCCCACAGTTAACCCTCAGCTGCTTCAGGAGTCCTACAAGTGATCAAGAACTGATAAAACATCTTTAGCTTGACACCCGAGGTGTCCACCACTGGATTTGATGGTGGCTGCAACAGGAGGCACAAACAACATTGCAACCACAACTCATGGAGGTATGGAACAGGGCCCAATTACACTCGATGTCCCCCACGTCTGCTGGGATGGGGTTGAAGCGCTGTTGAAGAAGGGAGTTGAAGATCACTCCTACAGGACACCCTTTCATTTGAACATCGTGTGAGTCATGGAAAAGAACTCAACTATTACAGAAGTCTAACAACAGAACACCACTTAGGTTCAGATCAGAGACCATTCCTACCAGTCACGCACTTCCAGGTTGCACCATTGTGGGAATAGTGGTCTCTCAGCAGAATGATGGAGTACCAGCAGGAGCGCCTTTCAGTACCTAACACAGTTAGTCTGTCCTCCCAGTGCGAAGGCGTAGGGAAGCCACTCATGTACCAGTGAAAACTCCAGTGCACAGGCACCAAGCCAAGGTGCTGTAGACCCACACCAGCCTGGTGCCTCTCACCATGGACAACTAAACGATGGACATCAAGCTCCTTGTATTCTTCTGTCCATACGTGAATTTCAGGGTTTCTGTTACAAGAAGTTAAGCAGGAAACATTTATCAGTATAAAAACTTATCCAGGGTAGAATATTCATAATTTGAATATTTTAATAAATGTTTTTTGGTCTCTTTTACAGTTCCGTTGAATTTTGGAAATGCCTGAACTGATCACAAGTCCATGCTGCAAAATTTAACTTTTGACCTGATAGCTCTTATGAGTTGTTTGTTAAATATCACAGAAAGTTGAATTATTACTGAGAAATCAATTTATAATCAAATATTTATTATTTAAATAAAAAGTCAAAGAATGATTTAAAAGAAAAATTAAAACTAGAAATGACAAACTATAGACAACACACACAAAAAAAAAATCAAGTAATCCATTCAAATCCTGATAAATTTATGGTTAGACAAAATAAGTACGGTACTATGAGTCTGTGGAGTCAGGAAGTGTTCAGTCGTGTAACTCTGAAGACGTGCATTAATAATCAGAGCAGATTAATGCGTGGCGCCTGTAACATTGATTTGTGTGTGAAGCCATTAGTCCACAGCATCGGCTGCTTGTTTCTCTCTTCAGCTGGATTCAGAATCAACATCAGGCTGGAAAACAGCTCGTCAATCTCCTCTTAACCCTGCGGTGTAAACCGGATCGATAACCATGTCAATAACCGGAGCGTTGAGAGGAGACGCCATAGATTTCTGTGTGAAAACACCGGATAAGACCTAACAAAGTTAAATCAGGTCCACTGGGTGGATAAAAAAATTGTAACATTTCTTTATCCAAAAGACTTCGTCAGTCTGAGGAGCTGCAGCATCTTCTCTTAGTGGATCAACCAGTTTGCTGCTGACATCCAGAACTAGCTGTTCACATGCTAACGGAGGACCATAAGCCTAACGACCGATCGTTAATGGGTTTAGTTGCATTTCCTCAGACTGAAGAAGTCTTTTGGATAAAAGACGAAACGTTTCAACACTTTTCATTTATTTGTTTAATCCGTCCAGACGACCTGATTTAACTTTGTTAGATTCTTCTATCTGGATTATTGAGCATGCATCGGGATAGTTTAAGATAATTTAGACAGATTGAACTGAAGTTTTTCTTTGCTGTAGTTTGAACCACTTCAGTTTGGAGAAACAGCTTAAAACTCCAACTTCCAAAATTTGATCGCATTCAAGAAAACACTACGATAAACTTTTACACTGCAGTCATTTTGCATGTTTCAAACACAAATCTGTAAAATAATCAATTTAAGGTCTTGTATAAATTACTACAAAATACATACTTGTTTTGTTTATTTAAATCATTTTCCATTCCCTTGTTTAGAGAAAAACCTGAGGCGATGAGAACGTCCATATTAATGGCTTTAAAATACAAAGAGCAGTCCTAGTCTGACTAAAGATTCCCCCAAAACTCCAGATTTACTTTGATCCTGTTACAGCTTCTAGTCAGTAAATAATCAATTCAGAAAAATGATCAGTTTAATAACAATAGAATCAGAATAAAGAGAGACAAATGGAGAAAAAAGGGTGAAAACGGCTTTAGTGTTGTTGTGGTTTCTAGAGCCCAAAGCAACAACAGGAACAAAATAAGTTGCATTTTATTCTAAACAAAGATCCACTTTGAAAAGAGTTATTGTTTTATTTTTTAAGTGTTTTTCCACCCAAAACTGAAATGTAGCAGAAAACATTAGATTTTAAAAATACCTGAAGTGTAAATGTCCTTAGAGACACTAATTTTTCTGAGTGAATTCTAGAAAAAAGTTTGTATCAGACAACATAAACCAACGTTTGGAATCTGTTATTAAAGAAAATCACAAGAAATAAACTGAACAGATTTTAGTTTTAACATTTAAGTCAAACTACCAGTAGTAGTGGAAGATTAAATACCCAAACCCCGTTTTGTTATTGAAACAGACCGTTTCCAATTTACGTTACCGGTACTTTATTCCCACCATTTTGTCCTTTTGATTTTAATATCTAAATTCATAAACAAATGCAAATCTTCCTCATTGTTTCTCAGTGGCCCCAATACGCCGTCGCATACCAAACAACAAAAAACCATCTATCAATCCATTAACTTTTACCCTTTTTCAGGTCATGGGGGTCACTGGTGTCCATATCCAGCAGTCACTGTGCGAAGGGCGGGGGACACCCTGGACAGGTCTCCAGTCCATTACAGGGACAAACGAGACAACCATTCACTCTCTCACTCACACTGAGGGACAATTATCAATCAGCCTAACATGAAGTTTTTTGGTCTGTGGGAGGAAACTGGAGTAACTGGAGAAAACTCACGCGTGCACGGAGAGAACATGCAAACTCCACCCAGAAAAGTCGCGGGCCGGGATTTGATCTAGCGACCTTCTCGCTGAGAGACGGCAGCTCCACCAAATGTGTCACTGTCCTGCCTCACAGCAAGAACAAAAAAGCGTGTTACTGCTGAGCGGGGTGAATAAAAAAGGTCCCAGCTGCAGACGTTTTAACGGGTTCTGTGTTTTGTGAAGGCGACATCGAGTACAGCTGCCCAGTGATGAACGAGTGCGAGATCACCAAACGGAGGAGGAAAGCTTGCCAGGCCTGCCGCTTTCAGAAGTGTCTCCGAGCCGGGATGATGAGGGAGGGTAAGTCCGATCCAGTCCTCTCCTCCTCCAATGACCCAGACCTCCCTGTAATCCTTTGGAATGATCTTGACCTTCAGGTCTTTCAGAGGTTTTCTTTACACTTTGGCTGCTTCTCTTATTTTGAGCACCTCAAGACTTTTGTGCTGTACCTGGGTAAACTCTGGTCCATCATTGTGTTTTAGGGGTGCGTTTGGACCGGGTCAGAGGGGGGCGTCAGAAGTACAAAAGGCGGTTGGAGACAGGTGGGACTTTGTGCACCAAGATCCCAAACAGTTCTCCTGGCAGTGAGTATCTTTGTTCTGAAGGTTTTGGATCTGGGTCAACTGTTTTTGAACCATCCAGTGTCTGTCTTTCAGGAAACAAGCTGATCGCCCATCTACTGCTGACACAACCCGCACCACTGGCTGCCAACCAGGACAGTTCAACCAGTGACAGCAGCCTGCGGACCCTACTGACCCTCTGTGACCTTCTGAACCGGGAGCTGCTGGTTCTCATAGGCTGGGCGAAACAGATCCTAGGTACACACCAGTTGAGACTGTGTCTTCTCTGAAGAACAACTGTTAAGGTTTAAACTATGAACACATCAGAGTACCAGGGCACAACAATGGTGGTTCAGTGGTAGAGCATCCAACTTGAGCCTTGTCCGTATGTCGTGGTGTCCTTGAGCAAGACACCGATGCCCCACCTACTCCCCCGATGCTTACATAGCTGCTCCACTTGGGTGTACCTCATGTGTGATGGGTCATTGTATGAGAACGTAAAAGGACAACACTTTCACCACAAAGACTCGACTCACTGAACACAATCATGAAAGACGAGTACCACAAAGACTTAAAGTACTTAAAGACAGTCTGAAGACAGAAACATGTAGGACAATTGCAAAGACTTGTGAGTCAACAACAAAGACGATTCAAGAACAAAATACTAAAAAACATGTACAAAGTCCTTCTCCCAAAAACAGGTCTCTCTTGAAAATGAGTTCTCGTGACTCAATGAGACGACCTGTATAAATAAAGGGTAAATGAAACAACCTTCTAGGTGACCACAAAGACACTAAGTTTTAGACCAAAACACTTGAGATGAGCAAAAAGCACTCAAGAGGACCACAAGAGTCAACAGACAACCATAAAAAGACTCAACTACGGAAAATTCAGGCTCTAGTGAATGAAGACCATGAAACGACTTGACGTGACCCCAAAAGGACATGAAACAACTGATTCACTCAGACCTGACAGAGGACAACAAAGACTAAAACAGACCCCCTCAGACCTGTCAGAGGACCATAAAGACTAAAACAGACCCCCTCAGACCTGTCAGAGGACAACAAAGACTAAAACAGACCCCCTCAGACCTGACAGAGGACCATAAAGACTAAAACACAGACCCCCTCAGACCTGACAGAGGACCATAAAGACTTGAACACAAAACCACTTAGACCTCAACCAAAAAATAACTTCTTAGTCACATTCAAGAAGTAATTTCTCTCCAGATTCACACCTGAGTGACACCTGTCTGTCCACCTTTCCCAGGTTTCTCTGAACTCTCATTGGTCGATCAGATGTCCTTGCTGCAGAGCGGCTGGATGGAGGCGCTGCTGGTGGGTGTGGCCTGGCGTTCCCAGGGCACTGCGGGGGAGGAGCTTATGTTTGCATGGAACTTGCCTCTGGGTGAAGCTCAGTGTCGAGCCGCAGGATTGGCTGACGTGTACGAGGCGGTGCGTCACCTGACGCTCAGATACCGGGCGATGAAGCTGAGCCCTGAGGAGGCGGTGACGCTGAAGGCCATGGCGCTCGCCAACTCTGGTATGAACCGACCCACCTACAAGTGTCTGAACTAGTCGGTAGGTCCGTTATCTGCGGGCAGTTCACTACAACATTCATACGATTGACCCGTTCACAGAAACTACAGAAGCTGTTGATCTGGACAGTGATGGTTTGTAGCAACAGAACAGAACCTGCAAGAACCAGAAACACTGGGTCAGACTGCAGGGGGTCAGAAACCTCAGAGTATTTTCTGCTCCAGCACGAACACTAACATTAAATTTACTGGAGAAGTCTGGCTTTGGCCTGAGTTTAATATTGATCAGGTCCACATATCTTTGTTTTTATAAAGGGGTCCGTGGTGTTGGGGGGTCTCTCCCTGTCTGAAGCTCCATCAATGCTCCGTATTGATAATCGGTGTTTCTGGGTCAGTTGACGCGTAACTGCCAGCTGCGTTTGGACGCGTTTTCCTTCAGAAGATTAGGATCATTTTTGACCATATTTAGTCTCCAACTCATTTCTGGTTTGATTTTAAAGGACAACCATCGGATCCATTCAACCAAAACACAAAGAATATTTATAAGACGGAAAAAGACCAGACCAGAACTCTGAACCATTAGATCATGTTCTGTTCAGTTCTGGTCTAACTTTTCATTCTGTATCTGACCCGGCGGACCAACCGTCAGAAACTGACCCGTGTTTCTGTTCGTTAGACGCAGACCCAGTGGACAGTCTGGACTCCCTGCAGAGGTTCCAGGACGGGCTCCACGAGGCGCTTCAGGAATACGAGTCGACCCGCCGGGAGCGGCACCGGACGGGTCGTCTGCTGATGAGCCTCCCGCTGCTGCGGCAGACCGCCGACCGGGTCGTGCAGGCTCTCCTGAGGACGCACCGCCAGCGCCGCGTGCCGATACACAAACTGCTGCTGGAGATGTTGAACGCCAAGGCCTGACCACTTCCTGTCTGCGGTCACATGACGTCTCCTGGGGACGTTTCAATCGTCCACCAAACTCCGAGTCAAGTTCTGTTTGGGCAGAATTTTAGTCCAGAGAATGTTTGGTCGTCAAGCTTCACTGATGAATTTGTATTTTTTCTTTTTAAAGTTAGTAAATCTGCTTAAAAAGCAATCTGTTAGATGAACCTTAAAGAGCTGCTGCAGCTGACTGATACTTAACAAGCTGCTGCAGATGACTGACACTTACTTAACAAGCTGCTGCAGCTGATTGATACTTAACAAGCTGCTGCAGCTGACTGATACTTAACAAGCTGCTGCAGATGACTGACACTTAACAAGCTGCTGCAGATGACTGATCCTCAACAAGCTGCTGCAGATGACTGACACTTAACAAGCTGCTGCAGCTGACTGATACTCAACAAGCTGCTGCAGATGACTGATACTCAACAAGCTGCTGCAGCTGATTGATACTTAACAAGCTGCTGCAGCTGATTGATACTTAACAAGCTGCTGCAGATGACTGACACTTAACAAGCTGCTGCAGATGACTGACACTTAACAAGCTGCTGCAGAT
>JARVLU010001196.1:36286779-36297254 GCA_031762415.1 Simpsonichthys santanae | reverse complement strand
CCCGAGACCAGGTGTCGTCTACGAGTTCTACCCGAGACCAGGTGTCGTCTACGAGTTCTACCCGAGACCAGGTGTCGTCTACGAGTTCTACCCGAGACCAGGTGTCGCCTACGAGTTCTACCCGAGACCCGGTGTCGTCTACGAGTTCTACCTGAGACCAGGTGTTGTCTAAGAGTCATACTTGAGATCAGGTGTTTCTCAGACAGCATGATCTTGGTGACGGGGCTCCGGTGGACTGAGAAGGTCTGGAAGAGCTGGGGTCCTGAACCGACCGTCTCAGGATGCTGAACAATGACTCGAACTGTGCCAGAACTGGTCCCATATGCGATCTCGATCCAGTTCCCACTGTCACCTGAACAGATCCAACATTTAATTATCAAACCAGATGTTTTTCATTCATTCGACCTTTATTTACACAGGTAAGTCTCACAGTCACCTGTTTTAGACAAAACCACAGATAATGCACAACCATAACAACAATCAAATGCAAATAAAATTAAAATAAAAAGTAGTTCTATAAAACAAATTCAAATCAAGATGCCTTACAAAACAAGGTAAAAAACTAAATGTTTGCTTTGAATTTTCTAATGAACTTGTCAATTACCCTGATGCATCGACTTAATATTCCCAAGTATTTGTAAGAACCTACAAACCCAATAGGAACACCATTCGTGGATAAGATAGAAGGAAGGACTGCTGGTACCAACTTCCTGTTTGAAAACATCCCTTTAATTTTATCAGCATTTAGCATCAGTTTGAGACAGAACAGGATGATGCCGAATATAGACTGGAAAACCTTAGCAACAGTTTTAGCTCAACAACAACTGTATCATTGGCGTAGAGATGCAAGGAGGTGTCAGGAATGTTCTGACCTACACAGCCTATGTAGATTGCAAAAAAAGGGGGGCCCAAGACTGAGCCTTGTGGTACACCATTATGTTATGTTTGATCCAACCTCAGAATATCAGTGGTTCTAGGAGCTGTATCTGATGTGGGATCGGTTTCTGGTGGCTCTGGCCCTTACTGGTTTTGGGGGTCAGGTAGACACTGAGAGCTGTGATGGCATCTTCAGTTGGATCTCTGTAGAGTTCAGTCACCAGCAGATCGTTGTCCTTCATCCTCAGAGGAAACTTCTGGACATCTGAGCAACAGTAGAACATCAGAACCTTGAGCTTCAAACCCACTTAGTTTTTTTACACAGGGAAGTTGCTGCTGGTTCTAACAGAACTTAAAGAATTTTTGCATTGGGTTACCAGTTCTAAACAAAAACCGAGGAAAGTTCTGCAGAGGGTTCCTGGTTCTACCAAGAACATAAAGATCTGCAAATGCTTACTGGTTCTTACAGGAACCTGGAGAGGTTCTGCAAAGGGTTACAGTTTTTTTTAACATGAGTTCTGTAGAAGAATACCAGTTCTTATTAAAAACTAGAGAAGTTCTGCAGAGGGTTAGTGGTTTGAACAGGAACATGGAGAGGTTCTGCAGAGGGTTAGTGGTTTGAACAGGGACCTGGAGAGGTTCTGCAGAGGGTTAAATAAAGAGTCTTGCCTATGTAGTAGATGGATCCGTTGTTGCAGCCCAGGATGAGGAAGGAGCCGGCGGTGTCGTAGCTGCTGATGGGAACCACGTCCTGGTTCTGCAGAAAAAACACAGAACAGCTGAATCAGACCGGAACATTCCTGTCCAGCTGGTTTTATCTGGTCTGATGATGGTGTGGAGGAGCAAGTCCACCCTCATGATGAAGATCATCTAGATAAACTTTATCGACACCAACAGTAAAATCTGCTGAGTCAGGATAAATAACGTTTGTCTCTTTAAAGGCATCAAAGAGGACCACGGTTCTGGACCATGTTCAGATGGAGCTTCTGGACCTCAGACGCCTGACATTAAAGCTGTTTCAACAGAGGAACTGAACATCACTAAAACCAAGTCTAATTGATGCCTGCAGTAATGTAATGACTGCCTGTGTCTGTTAGCAAAATATCTCATGAGTAGATCACGTCGGCCTCCTGCCCCCGGAAGTTTTAATAAAATCTTTTTTAATCTGAAGTAGATCCCAACCTTCTGGTTGGACTTGACAGAACAGCCCGGTTCTCGCCCTGAAACGGCATCAGATTAAAGAACCTGAGCGTGGCTCCGCCCACCTGCCAGTGTTTGGTGACGGCGTTCCAAACCCCGACCTTCCCCGTGTGGCTGGTGGCGATCAGCTGGTTACCGACGAAGAAGAGAGCCTCGGCTGGAACGTTCAGGCTGAAGACGCCTGAAGGACAAACAGAGACCGCCAGAGACGAGTCAGAACCACAACAGATCCAAAAACACCAGGACCATCCGAGTCCTGACTCAGGACCAGATGTTCTGGTACCAGATGTTTAATCCAGCTGGTTCATTTCCCTCAGTTTCATTTGACAGAACCGAGTCTGAACACTGGACTTCATCACTGGGCGGAGGCGACCGCGGCGACTCGTACCGATCTCGGTCCCGTTGCCGTCCGGGCAGATGGACCACAGGATGATCTCCGTCACCGAGGCAACGGCCACCATCTTGTCGTTGTCTCCCAGCGAGCCGCCCATCACTTTGGCGTTGAGCGCGACTCTGTCGATGGTGCAGTCGAGGCGAGGAGACGTGAAGACCTGCTGCCAGCCGGTGGACTCCTTCACCCTGAAACAGGCGGGACAAAGGTCCACCTTCAGCTCACCAGGGTCACAACAACAACAACGACAACAACAACAACAACAGCAACAACAACAACAGCAACAACAACAACAACAACGTCTTCAGCGAGCGAAGTGAATATTTTCTGCAGATGATGAGATTCAGTGAAAAATGGAGACCTGCACGTTTCATCTTCATCCCACTGAACGCCTGAGGCTCCTCCTCCTCAGCAACAGTCCAGTGGTTCTGATGGTTCTGATCATCAGAACCATCAGAACCTGAACTTGAGCTTTAGTCTGATTAATGTGTGTTCACCTGTAGCAGACAACGAACTGAGTGTACGCCACGGCGATCCAGTTGTGATGCCCGCAGATGATCCGAACCAGGCCCGGATCCGACGACCCGCCCGTAGATGGCCTCTCCTCAGCACCGGTCCGACCCAGAAACCCTGAGGTCCCCAGGTTGGGTGGCATGGTGTTGCTGCGTCTGACCGGCGCTCTCTCCATCTGAACGCCCCGCCCCGCCATGAACTGCGGCCCGGCCAAGCTGTGACGGTTCCGACGCTTCACCGGGTACACTGGGCCCACACAGAACATCAGAACCATTTGGGTCAGAGTTGTCCTTCAGCATTTAAACTCAGCAGAAGCTACAGAACCCAGTAGGGCCGGCTGCTGTTCACAGAACATTAAGTGTTGAACAACAAGCGTCAGAACCTTTACTGCAGGTTCTGGCTGGAGGAACCAGTCTAGAACTTTTGCACAGTGTGGATGTGGACTTCATGGTTCTGGACTCAGAACCTGTGTGGGTTCAGGTGAGTTACCTGGAGGAGGCAGGTAACCGTTGAACAGAACATTTCCACAGGAGGACCGGTCCAACTCGTCACACAGCTGCAGCTTGCGCACTGAAAACAAACAAACAAACAAACAAATCATTGTGTTTTAAACTAACTGAAGGTTCTGATCCAAACGGGTCAAGAGTTCTGGACAACAGTTCTGCAGACGTCTTGAAGGTCTTTTAGTTTTCCTGGAAAAAATTCACAGAAAGGGACGCGTTTGTTTTTGTTGTTTTATGAGTAAACAGAACCTGAAAGAACCTTCTCCTCATCATCACGGCTCTGAAGCTCCAGCAGAATCTGAACCTGACTGTGTAGAAGTTCTGGTTCTGACCCACAGACCCAATTAACCATTTATGAGCTCAGTTAACATTTCAAAGTTCTGCTGGTGTCTGTGGCTCTTAATGACCCAAACTTTAGGAACCACCAGTCCGGACTATGGACTCTAACAAGGTCAGAGACACATGATCCAGCCTACAGAACCTCCAAACCAGAACCATCAGAACCTCCAAACCAGAGCCATCAGAACCTCCAAACCAGAACCATCAGATCCTCCAAACCAGAGCCATCAGAACCTCCAAGTTCTGACTGAAAGAACTGAAAGCTTTTTTTTGAACTCCCAACACCAAAACATCGACCACGATTCATTTTAAACCATCAGACAGGAAGATGCCGGCAGGACTTCCTGCACCTCACCCAGCGGCGTGATGCCGTAAAACTCTGCCTCGTGCATGAGCATGTGCACGTTGATGGTGCGGGGGTACAGCTCTTTGGTCCGCAGGAAGTTCAGGATGGGAGCGAAGAGGGCGGGGTCTCGGTCGATAAAGATCTGCGCAGAAAACAAACGAAACGTCACAAAACCAGGAAGTCAATGCCTCGGATCAAAGATGGCCGCCACACTCACCGCGCCGGTTTCATCTTTCAGCGTCGAGATCCGACCGCTCAGAAGGCTGAGGACCAAAACACAACCAGCTGTTAGGTAAACAACAACAAAAAACACAAACAGATAAGAGGTAAACAACAACACAGGACGTATAAACACAACGCCACGATTAGCAAAAGATGAACAAAACCACAGAAACAGATTGTCAGTCAGTTTGTTTATTTGTTGGTCAGTTTGTTTATTTGTTGGTCTGTTTGTCAGTCAGTTTGTTTATTTGTTGGTCTGTTTGTCAGTCAGTTTGTTTATTTATCAGTTATGTTGATGTTAAAGTTTTCAATAAAGTTTGATTTTAACTGGCAGGAAGTTTCTCTTAAACACACCTGGAGAAAAAGGAGTCAGGAACCCAGGTGAGTGTCTGTCGGGAGGTGCTGAACCTGTAAACAAACAAACAAACATTTGGTTCCTGTCAGTTTCACATTTTTAAGGTAACATCAGGAAGTCTGAATGACTCAGAATCCACATGTAGTGGTTCTTCTCTGATCCGGTTTTTGTCCTTCATCAGTAAAACCAGGTCAAATCCAGAACCCGCTACGTGTCAGCCCAAGAACCCTAATGATGTCCAGAGTTCTGGGTCTGCAGCAGACCGGGTTAACAGATGATCCTTGACCGTTCAGTTAGTTCCATCATCGGACAGGAACATCATACTTTAGGTTAAACATTAATTTAAATAATTAAGTTTCATTTTAATACAGATTATTAACATAGTTTTTGATGTTGCTTTTCTGAACATTTTCTTATTTTTATTTGAACTAAAGACCTTTTCACAATAAAACCGACTTATTTCGGGTTATTTGTACAACGCTTTGTTGACTGGAGAGAGCGGCAGAGAAAAGGGTTGAGCTGAAGGAAATCAAATAAAACCCAACTTTTTTTAATCCAGATAAAAAGTTTGAAGGCAGAAAAGTCTTTATCCTGGTAAACAAAGTTTAATTAAAATGCATTTCTGAAAATACATGTCGTGAAACGATCCTGTCCGATAATGGACGCCGTCCTGTTAGCGTTGTTTTTAGCATTAGCCGTCGCGCGCGGCTCACCTTTTCCCGCCAACATTTAGGTGGATAATTTCTCCACTCCTCGCAGGAACAGACATCTTCTCAACATAAAAGTTCCTGAAGACCCGACAGAAACACGTCTTTTTAGTCCATGGTCCGTGTGCGGGGCGGCCGGTTTCCGGAGTCGGACGAGCGCGGAAGCGGAAGCTAAAAAAAACTAACAAAGAAGAAGATCCGGGTCAAAGGTGAAAGCCGGATCTGGATGCTTGAAAACAAGCCCAAATGGAAAAATGTTTATGTTTTAAACTAAATAAATCAGTTTAAGAGATCTGACTTGATAGTTCTGTTTTTTTTTTGTGTCTATTATTTATGTGACTTTTAGATATATTCATTTCTTTGTTTTTTTTTTTTTCTTTTGTAATCTGTGTCACTCTTAATTTTTTTTTCACATTTTACCTGTTGTCAATTTTATGGAAAAAACAGTTCCCTGATTTTAATATACTGTATTACATTTTTATCCATTAAAATATAACGAATAAATGTGTAATGGGGAAAAAAAGCTTTTTATCCAGAACATTCTTGTCTAACCTAAGTTAAAACAATTAAATGATAATAAAATTATTACTTCCAAAATAAAAAGTCAAACATGTTTATTTAATTAATGATGTTTTATTTAAATAATGCAGTTTTCGTGCACATGTTTAGTAGTTGTTTTATTTTTTTAAGTCCGAGTGTTTAAATCTTAGTTTTATGGATGATGTCGTTTAATGTTTCTGCAGTTTTACATTTTTATTCTTAGAGTTGTGTCAAAAGAAAAGAGACTAAAAGTTCAAACTTCCTCGGCCTGTTCATCGGGAGGAAACTAAGGTCCCAGGAGGACCCACTTCCCAGTCTGCTGGGGAGGGGGGTCAAAGCTCAGATGACTCAAGGGCCCGATCGGACCTCCCACCAACAAGAGAGCTGATTGTTTATGTTGTTTATGTTGTTTATTTGTCATATTCAGGTTAACACGAGGTCATCAATGAAATGTTCAGGATGAGACGAACTCGCTCAAAACAAAACAAGAAAAACTAAGGAATTCAAAAGGGTACAAAATAAACCAAAAAAGTGATGAAGAAATATAATATTTACAAAGTCCAAAAGAAATACTGTATAGTAAACAACAACATGCTAGAATATAACGGTGCAAGTAGGATGACTTGTTGATTGTCGATCTGAATCCAAACAAGCTGAATATTTATAGATTTTAGTTTTATTATTTCTAAAAGAAAAGCAGAAAATCAAAGATCACGCTTCTTTTAGATCGTTCTTCAAAAAAAATTACGCATTGCTAGAAACAGAACCAGGAGCAGGAAGCTGAAGCCACGAAGGAGGATCGCCCCCTGGTGGGTGGTTCCAGTACAGGTTTAAGCCCCACCCCCTTCATGTAAACCACTGGGACATTTTCCAAACTGATAAAAAAAAAAAAAAAAAAACTTGTTCAGGTATTGATTAATCATAAAGCTCTGATCTTGCTGCTGTTTAGATCCATTTTTTAATATATATTTTTTAATGTATTAGTTATTTATTAACCGTCATTCAATCAGACAAACCCCATTGAGATCACGGATCTGCTTTGAAGGGAGACCCGGTCCTGAATGCAGCCTAGCACGCATGTTTTTGGACTTTTCACAAGTTTTGTTGTTGTCGTCGTTTAAATAAGTTTATTTTCAACAGGATTTTGTGTTACACTGTGATTGACAGCCTGTCAGCCAGTTGGGAGAGTTTGGGGGTGGGACTACTGAGGGTACCGCCCCACACCCCGCACACGGAGCGGAGATTCTTCGGCCATCTTTGTTGACGCCGAAGACTTGATTCCCACTCTGACCAGTCGTGTTTTGCTGTAACTTTACACTAAAATGCAACTTTTATTTTGACATTTTATTTCAGTTTCACATATTAACGACTGCATGTTTGAAGTATTAGAAAATAAACATAACACAATAGTTTTAACAGCATTGATGGAACGGAACAACCCGTCTGGAGCAGCGTTTGCCCCGTTACAGAACATTTAAAACACCAGGTTCAGAAAGAGCATATCATCATCATCATCATCATCATCATCACCCACTGCTCCCTTCTACTGGCAGACTCACATGTTTTGAGTTTGCAGACATTTTGTGAATAAATAAACAAAACCGGCTTTAATTAAAGGTGGTGGCACTGTGGTTAGAGAAGCTGGGCCCGTGATTGGAAGGTCGCCGGTTCAACTCCCTAGACCAGCAACATCAAAATGTGGGTGGAGAAGGTGAAACATCCATACCTGCCGCCCTGCTCTGGACCCTTGAGCAAGGCCCTTAACCCTCATCATCTGCTCCCAAACAAATCTCTTTTGAAAATGAGTCCTCGTGACTCAACGAGACTAACCTGTATAAATAAAGGTTAAAAAAAATGATGTGGAAAAGAAAGAAGCAGAGAACCTGGAGGAGGAGGAGGAGGAGGAGGAGAAGACGGTTTGTTGGTTTCATCAAAGTGTTTTTGTTTGGCGGTGACTGTTTCTCATGACATCAGGCAGATGAGCCTGCTGGTTCTGAAGAACCTGGATCTGCTGGTTCTGCCCACAGCATCACATGTGGGTGGTTTCCTCCGGTCCAGCAGCAGCATAAAGGAGGCCACTGCACTCAGAACCAGGAAGTCCACATCTGCTCCTTGGTCCGCTCAGTTTGTCCTGCAGAGGAACATCTGGATGGAATGCACAGCTGCATCTGCTTGAGGTGAGAACAGAAAATATGTTTTGTTTTTTTGCTGATCTGAGTCTGGAACCAGCAGAACCTGGAGAACCGACTAAGAACTGTGCATGCTCTTAGAGTTAAACAGGTTTTATAACTTTTAATGTGCAGATTAATGAAGTTAAATCTACTGGATCCACTCCAGTCATCAGACAACCGGGTCACATTGACCCACATCTGGTTCTGGAAACAGGTTCCATCTTTTCTAACTGGATGAATAAAGTTTCTTGTGGTTTTGATGGAACTGAGAGGCTTGTTTGAAGGTTCTGGATCCTTCTGATGAATTTAAGGAGCTATTTTTTTATATATTTTTTTTGGTTTTCAGCAGAAACATGAAGAATAAAAAACTTTTTAAAGTTTATTAAGATCTGAACATTTAAATGGAAACTTGTCATTCTAACTTTTCATTTTGTTCTGACCCATTTCAGGGTTTAAACATAACTCGGTTTGTGTTCCGATGAAAAGCTGCGTTTTTTGGCCTTTCTGATAAAACATCAGCAGCTAAAATAAAACTCATTATCAGTTTCCTGTTGATCGTACGGTAGTTTTTGTGCCAAAAGTACCTGCTCTGGGAAGAGTTGACCACTTCTCCTTTTTCAGGTTTTAACGTTTGTTCTGTTTCAACTACACTCAGATGTAAAACAAGTTTAATTAAAACTAATTCAGATCGGGTGAGAAACAGACAGGAAGTGATATAAATCATCAACTGCCACAGGAAGCTTAAAGATCTGAGGTTCTGTCAGATCCAGTTCAACAATTCTAAATGAAATGATTCAAGCAAAGCTGTGGAAAAGAGAAGGACGCTCCAGGAGCTGCACAGAGTCACTTCATCTCTTCAGACTTCATGAACAAAAACACAAAGTGGTGGTGTTTGGCAGCGGTTCCACTCAGACTGTGGAGGAACTTTCTGAAGACGTTGGAGCTTCTCTGTCAGATGTAATCTCATGTAAATACATATTTAATGTAAACGGATCTCTTCTGAAAAACAAAACGCTGCAGGAACCTCCTCTGGTTGGGCCAGCTGCTGGACTTCTGAAGAAGAAGCTGCAGACTTGATCTGGAACGTCAGAGTGTTTACTGATGCCTCCCTGACCTCGGTGGAGTTTATAAAAACTAAAGAAAGTTCTGCTGCTCTAAAGACCGGGTCAGGTCCTGCTGCACCTCAGAGCCAGGAGCTCCTGATGATCTGGTCCTCACCACGAGGTTTCTGCTGCTCCGGAGCATTTACAGAATGCCAGGGTGGAAATACATCAGCAATGACCACAGAGAAACAGAACCAAGGTGCTGCAACGGTCCAGTCAGATTCCAGAACCTGAACCTGCTGGGGCCTTCATAGACCTCAATGACCTGAAGCAACGATGGAGAGAAGAGTGGACCAGAACTCCTCCAGAACCATGACATAGACTGATGAAGAAGACCACAGAGGTTCTGCTGCTGAAGGAGGTTCTGGGTCAGGGCTGGACCCAGTGTTTGGTGAACAAGACTCAGTGGAACCTGCTGTGAGTTTCTGTTGACTTGAGGTCGGATCTGGATCATTTCAGAACCAGATAAAGCCCAAATCAATTTGACTGTGTTCTGATGCAGAACCAGAGTTCTGACGAGTTCTGATGTCAGCGTCAGGGTTCCCCAGCCCAGAGGGCCTCAGGGTCAAAGAGTCTCCTCAGATGGTCCAGAATGTGCCTGGAACCCATTTCTAATCATCTCAGGTGTTCTGACTCGCTGACCAACCCTCCCAGGTCCAGATGGATCAGCCCTGCTCTGTCCTGGTTCCTGGGTCTTTGACCCTCATGGATCTGTGGATGTTATCTGTTAAAGGACCGGTTCTGGATTAAACCTTTGGGTCCAACTTGTTTTATTGTTGCTCAGCAACAGAACCTCCTGGTTCTGGACTCAGACCGCAGATGTTCTGCTTCACGAGCTGCTGCTCAGCTGCAGAGCAGAACCTGCGTTTTCAGTTTGTTGGTGACTTTTCTGGATCCTGGAGCTGTTGAAGAGCTGCAGGAGTTTAAATCTCACAGCTGCTTCAAGTCAAACCCTGAACCTGAGAAGTTTTTCTGAAAGAACAGAACCAGAACATTTTTACATCAGGTGTGAGAAGGAGCCTCAGATGTTCCTCTGATGTTACAGAACAGACAAACAAACAGCAGAATCTAAAATAACTTGTTGTGAAAAGGAAACCAGGCAGCAGCCGGGAGCCGTCCGGCCCTGTGTCCTCCGTCCGGCCCTGTGTCCTCCGTCCGGCCCTGTGTCCTCCGTCCGGCCCTGTGTCCTCCGTCCGGCCCTGTGTCCTC
>JARVLU010001196.1:36250515-36273618 GCA_031762415.1 Simpsonichthys santanae | reverse complement strand
CTGCAATAGATTTAGCTATTTTTATTCTTACAGAATTTATATGTTGTTTCCATGACAGTTTGTCATCAATGATAACAAGTTAAAACCTTATGACTGTTAAATCTGTAATTCATTTCAAATTAATCCTTCATATCCAGCTCAAAAGTAACAAGTAATTGTAAATAAAGGTTTTAAATAAAGCTAACAACTAAAAGCTTCTTACTTTACGCACGGGCGAAGCTGCATTTTATCAGCGATAAGAACCAACCTTGAAACCAGCAGGAGGTAGAGGAGGGACGGTCTGAAGGCAACACGGGGACGATAACGGTCATTTAACGGGCTGAGAACATTGGACACAGCTGGTAGAACCCAGTCCTGTTTGGACCTCCGGCTCAGACCTCACAGCAGAACCATCATTCAGAGTTTAAAGACAGTTGGACTTTCCGTGACCGAGCGGCTCTTTTCACATCTTTGACATTTTTTGAGATTTTAACATTTTTAAATTAGAGTCTAAACGTCTCGTCGTCTTTACTGTTCATCTCCAGTTTCTCCTCCAGTCCTCCCAGTGCGTCTCTCTCTGCTGGAGGACTGATGGTTTCCGCTCAGAGGTCAAAGGTCACACACCCAAACTCCCACTGACCTCCATTGTATCTGAGCTTCCAAACAGGAAGTGAGGGCTCTTCGT
The DNA here is from genome assembly GCA_031762415.1 of Simpsonichthys santanae. NCBI lineage: Eukaryota > Metazoa > Chordata > Actinopteri > Cyprinodontiformes > Rivulidae > Simpsonichthys > Simpsonichthys santanae. Next base: position 36,272,954 of record JARVLU010001196.1, on the reverse strand, counting down.
AAGTTGTCACATCTCCTCAATAAACGCCTGTAGAACCATCAAACAGAACCTGCAGGACCATCAGAACCTTCTGCTGTTCACAAGTCAAGAAGTTCTTTTGGACTTTTAGTTTTCCCACAGTTCTGAGCTGTTCTCTGAGCGGGTCGTGTTCTGGTTGACCCGGGTGCAGTTTGTGAAGCAGCTGCTCTCGGTCTGAGGGTTCAGACGCGTTCTGGCTCAGAAGACCTGGCCACATCCTCTCGGGTGGTTTCAGGCTGCAGCTGAAGATCCGCTCTGCTGCTCAGCAACATGCAGAACCAGCTGATAAGAACATGTTCATCTAATTCAGAAGAGTTTCTGCTCGTCTGTGATCGTGATGAGAGCTGATGACACATGTCGTCTTCATGCATGATGCGAGAGGCGGATCTACAGACGAGTGGCTCTAAATGTGTGCAGAGATGTTTAGGTCAGCTGCAGAGGCAGCTCCTCGTGGTTTACTGTCCAAGACCCTGAGGTGTTGTGAAGATGAGGCTCACGTGCTCTCCGCCATCAGCCAGGTTCATCGCTCCCAAAGTCTCTCATTTATTTCCATAAAAGTCCAAAGACCAGTAAAACACTGGGATTATCAGGTGATGGTGGAACAGACCTTCAAAAATGGTTTGGTCTTTCTGATTATTAACATCTGTCACCTGGATGAGTTCCTACCTGACTAACATTTCCTGACCCAACCAGCCTTTAGCCTTTAGCTGTGTAAAACTTAGCTAAATAAGCTGCATGCTAATGAAGACTGAGCTTGTTATGTTGGTTTTTATGTTGTTTTTATTTTATTGATGTTTTTTTTTTCATCCAACTTTGGTCGACCTGGTTGGTTTTAAATATGCAACAGAAATAAACACAACATTCTTTATTTGCCTTTTTGTGGATCCAACAGCTGAAACAGGAACAAACTGGGCCTCTGGGACACAAACAGTTTTTTATTGTCTCCTCTCAGTAATCAGCCAAGTATGGAAATGTCTGCTTCTCCTCAGAGCGGTGACATTTTAATGGATGTTTTATATATAATTTTAATATGTAAATAAAAACAAATGCTGCGGTTGTTTGGTTTTAAAAATGGTGGGTTTGGTTCTTGTGAAGGAGACGCTCCCATGATGGACGTCTCTCTCTGTCCAAACCATCAGTCTGCTGATGTCAGATCTTCAGCTACTCTCGGCTCGACTAACTTCAGCTGAGGTAGTTCCAGGAGCAAAGCTGAAGGTGGGTGGGACCACCTGAAAGAAAGACTCTGAACCTGCCGCTCCTCGTTGACCTGAGTAAGGCCGAGTAGCCCAGGAAAAAGGACCAAAAGAGACCAAAGATCACTTTAAGCTTTGTGTGGAGGTTATGGCAGCACTGTGGCCTCACAGCACGAAGGTCCTGGGTCTCCCTGGGGTGCCTTTGTAAAGTTACACAGTCAAAAATTAACAACAATATTTTGTTTTATTTAGTCTTTCATAAGACACAATAATCGTATTTTTCTAGTCATATTTTCACCATGTTATTCATAATTTATAAATATCATAGTTACCAAATAAATATTTATTTTATAAGCTAAATATTTTGTTTATAAACTAAATACAGTAATTAACTTGCAAGTTAAATACAGTACAGTATTTAGTTAGTAAACTAAATATTTAGGTGTGAATTAAATATTTAATTTCCAAGCTAAATATTTATTTTCAAAACTAAACATTTAATTTCCAAACTAAATATTTAATTTCAAAGCTAAAATTTAATTTCCAAACTTAATATTTAACTTGCTAACTAAATATTTAGCTTGCAAGTTAAGGTATTTAGGTCCGAGTTAAATATTCAGTTAGCAAATTAAATATTTATTTTGGAAATTAAATGTTTAGCTTGGAAAATGAATATTTAGTTCTGAGTTAAATATTTAGTTAGCTAATTAAACATCTACTGTAGGAATTAAATGTTTAGCTTACAAATTAAATGTTTAGCTTACAAATTAAATGTTTAGCTTGGAAATTTATATATTTAATTTAAACTAAACATTTAATTTGCTAACTAAACATATAACATGGACCAAGTTAAATATTTAGGTCTGCATTAAATATTTAGTTAGAAAATTAAACATCTAGTTTAGGAATTAAATGTTTAGCTTGGAAATTATATATTTAATTTACACCTAAATATTAATTTACTAACTTAATCCCAGTGAGATCAGTGACCTCACTGGGATTTGCCTGTTTAAATAAAGGTTATTAATAATAATAATAATAATAATAATAATAATAATAATAAACCAGATGTTTCTGCAAAGGCACAGCGTAGCCTCCTTCCTGAGAGGAGGATGGGTAGGCAGCTTGTGTCCAGGGTGGTTGAGGTCAAAGGTCAGAGCTTAAAACATTTCTTTTGACTATGCTCAGGAAAATGGACTGAAACGTAAAGAAAAAATAAAACAGCCAAAGAAAAGTCTGAAGGACCTGCAGGAGGTCTGGAGGCGTGTTGATCAGAACCACTTTAATAGGTTTCAGGAAAGTCTGGATCATTGGAAACACAATGTAAAGACTGAAGAGTCTGGATCTGGAGTTTGTTCTTCAGTAATCGTGGCTGGACGCGTTTCTGGAAAGATGGTTTTGCTTGTAGGAGGAGCAACCTTCTGTTGATGGTTTGTGCTCATCACTCACTTCCTGTTGATCAGCCTGACTCGGTGTGCTTTCTAACACAATGTAAATGTTCCTCCAGAGTCATCGGCCCCCTTGGAGACATGAAGCCGACTCTGAATGTCAGCCAGCCAGGAACGATGACCAACAATAATTCCACTTCCTGCGAACAAGTGAACCAGACAGCCCACGTTTTCTTCATCATCATCTACAGTCTCATTTTTCTGGTGAGTCCTCAGATCATCTCATCGTGAGACTTTTCAGTGCGTTGAATTAAAGTCTGTTGTGTTCTTAGGTGGGTTTGTTCCTGAACGGTTTCACACTGAGGGTTTACTTCTGCTCGGCCCAGCGCCAGGCGTCTAGCAGTGTCACCATCTATCTGAAGAACTTGGCAGCCTCGGACTTCCTCATCAGTCTCTGCCTCCCCCTGCGGATCATAAATTACGCCAGCAACTCTATCTTCATCCGGCAGGTCTACTGCAACTTTGGAGCCTCCGCCTTCTACCTCAACATGTATGCCAGCATCCTGTTCATGGGCTACATCGCAGCGAACAGGTAGGACTGTGCACGGAGCATTGGGTCAGACTGATCACAGGTGGTGCTTGGACATCATCAGTGACCAGAGAACCTCAGTCCAGGCTACATGAAGATGAAACATAAAACATGAGCTGACAGTTCAAGGTTCATTATGTATACTGCTCAAAGGTGTTCCTCAAGAGCGTGTTCTCAGTCCTTTGTTTTTTCCTATGCTCCTTGAGTGGACAGTTCTGATGACTACAGTACTAATCACCTCATTCATGGACTGAGCTGAACCTTCATGAGTTATTTAGTGACTGATAGTGAGCAACATCTTCACTGGTATTAACACGTCCATGTCCTGGCTTTCAAAATGTCTCAAAACACACTGAGCACCAGTCCAGGCCATCGAGACCACTGGTCTCCTGGGTCTCCGTTAGGATGCCACTGTTTTTAAGAGTAAAAATAATTATGAACCAACGGGTGAGGGGCGGCACGGTGGCTCAGTTGGTAGAGCTGTTGCATCGCAGCAAGAAGGTCACCAAATCAAATCCTGTGCTTCTTTCTGGGTGGAGTTTGCATGTTCTCTCCGTGCATGCGTGGGTTTTCTCCAGGTACGCCGGTTTCCTCCCACAGTCCAAAAACCTGCACGTTAGACTGACTGGTAACTCTAAATTGTCTGTAGGTGTGAGTGAGAGAGTGAATGGTTGTCTCGTTTGTCTCCATGTGTCCCTGTGACTCGAGACCTGTCCACGATGTCCCCCACCTCTTGTACAGTGATGGCTGGATGTGGGCACCCTCCTGAGGAGCTCAACGTGATCTTCAGCTGACTCAATAGACTTTAAAGAGGTCATTGTCCCCACCTTTGGGTCTTTTTGTCCCTGTCTTGACAGCTGATGACTTAAAAGTGGTCTGTACTTCTATAATCTCCTCATCTGGGTGGACTTTGGTTCAGATCAGGGCTGGGACCACCCGGTCAGGCAGCAGATATATTTTTTACAGATACTGATCATTCATGGGTATGAAATGGTAACGCCGACATATGGGGGAGAGGTTACCAAATAATCTCGAGCCACTTTATGGTTTGTATTCCATCACCTGCCTCTGTTTCCATTTCTTTAGGTGAAGCCATGAAAAACATTTAAAAAAAAAAGTTTGAGAGTAAATATGTTTATCTCCAACAGTTCAGTTCAGGAAGATGATGAGTTCCACCTCAAATACCGTAAGGAACATCACAAAGATAGTCCGAGCCAAAACAGTTGGAACGGGAATTTCTGAAACAAGTGTTGACATGAAGCGTTTCAACTGTAGAACTGAAGGTTTGCTTTGTTGAGAAGCCAACGTTGGTTTTCCTTTTCCTTGTGGCAGCAGATTATTGACTTCACTCGGTCTGTGTTCAGGAGGCAGAAATAAAACAAACGTTCATGTGTTCGAGTTATTCTGAAAGACGGCGATGATCTGATTCAATACAAACCACCAGCTTGAACTTCTCCGATCTCGTTCTCTTAAAAGCAAGGAGCAAAAAAACTTTATTTTTTTCTGATCCATGGATCTGACTTGGACTTTGGTTCTGAGATTAGCTCCAGGAAAATCTGAATCGAACAACCAGGAAGAATGAATTAAGCAACAATTGTCAGCGTTTAACCAGCACCAAAATTCAAGAAAATTATAAAGTTTCATGATATTTGTCTAGTCTTATGACGAGCTGAAAGTTTGAAACTGACGCTGCAGAAACAAACTCTGAGGTTATTTCATCACATGCTCCTGCAGTCAGACAGGAAGTTCCCCCCACTCTGAAACCTTCAATGTGTGTGAGAAAAGCATCAATGTGGCGTCTCAAAAATAGCTAACGAGAAACATTTTGACCAGCTTAATTAGAAAACCACAGCTGAAATTCTTCCAGAGAAAACTCAGAGCTGTAGATCAGTTCTAAAATATTCACACTTCCATGTGAAGCTAATCAGAAATTTAATGTAGATCTGGACTGGTTCAGATGTTCTGGACTGGTTCAGATGTTCTGGCCTGGTTCAGATGTTCTGGACTGGTTCCGATGTTCTGGACTGGTTCAGATGTTCTGGCCTGGTTCAGATGTTCTGGACTGGTTCAGATGTTCTGGCCTGGTTCAGATGTTCTGGACTGGTTCAGATGTTCTGGACTGGTTCAGATGTTCTGGCCTGTAATAAAAATTAGAAACGTCATAAGGAACTGACTTTATTTTTGCTACTACATTAACTCTGAAAATCGTAAATTTGAACATATACTTAATTTTATCATTTTATCTGCAAAATCTTTCATCTATAAACAAAAATTTACAAATTCGATACCAAATTTTATTCATTTTCAATCAGAACTAAACTATCTGATTGACTCCCTTAGATGAATTAATAATAATAAAAAAGCTAATTTGTTTCTTTCTAATTACAAATTATATTTTCACGAATCCTCTGACTAAATTTTGATTTCATTTTCATTTTCTGTTTTGTTATTCATCCCTTTCTTTCCATTTTGTTTTTAAGTAGTATCTCTGTTTATCTTGTATAATTTGTACTTGTTTTACAACAGACTCAGTTCACAAGTCTTGTCTCTGTTTTGGAAGTGCTGTTTGTTAATTACAATACCAGTTTGTTTTGTACATTATTTAATAAAAATAAAAAAATGACTTTATTTGAACTGAGTGAAAAGGCTTGAGCTCTGCTGCCCCCTGCTGGAAACAGACCAGAACTCCAGTTTTAACCAAACTCAAAATGAGCTCAACAACAGAAGAACTCCAGCAGAGCCAGACCTGGATTAACCTTAAATATAACAACAACAAAAAGGTTAAACTGTGTCAGCTGCACCAGTTTCTTTAAGTGAGAAACGTTTTGTCCCCCATCCAGAGGACTTCCTCAGTCTGCAGCCTGCCAACCAGATCTGTCCCACCATCACTGCATGTTTCAAGCCAACCTCCTGTTGGAATCTCAGAAGTGGAGTTTTAACACGTCCAAACAGAGCACACCCATCCAAAACAATCAATCATCATGTACAACAATCAAATGTTTTAGGCCAGGTGACCAACTTGTTACTCACAGAAACAGCATGAGGACAACCAAGGCTTCAGAAAAAGGTTTGTGAGCTCAATAATCCAGGTAGAGAACAACAAAAAAAGGTTAAATTGTGTCATCTGGACCAGTTTCTTTAAGTGAGAAACATTTCTGGGGGATGAAATGTTATGGTCCTTTTTCATTGACCGCCTTGTTAATTGTCCTCATGCTGTTTCTGTGAGTAGCAAGATGGCCGCCTGAAACATTTGATTGTTGTACATGATGATTGATTGTTTTGGATGGGTGTGCTTTGCACGTGTTAAAGGTGTACTTCTGAGATTCCAACAGGAAGTTGACTTGAAACAGCAGTGGAGGCTACCTATGGGACTGATCTGGTTGGCAGGCCGTAGACTGAAGAAGTCCTCTGGATGGGTATGAAACGTTCCTTAAAAACACTGGTCCAGATGACATGATTGAACCTTTCTTGTAGTTCTCTGGATGATTGAGTTAACCTTACATAAGGTTGTATAGTGAGAACTAAATCCCCAGCATTAGCACCATCCCCAGCAGCATCTTCATCTTCTGGACCCAGACCATCTTCTCAGCAGGAAAACAGTTTGTTTACAGCTACATGTGTTTGGGTCTGGGGGGTTAGACTCTTTGTTCAAGTAATAATTGGAGGTTTGTCCAAACAGAACCACGTGACTGTGGACTGAACTGACGTCTGTTCTCTCTGCAGGTATCTGAAGATCATCTATCCTGTAGGAAACCACGTCCTGCAGACGCCCAGAGCCACCTACATCATCTCCACAGTCACCTGGGGGTTCCTTCTGGCCATAACCAGCACCTACACGATCCTGTCCCTCGTCACCCAGGAGGCTCAGGACAGTGTCCCTGGTCCGGTGAGTTGTGACGTCCTGCACAGTGAGCAGGTCAGCCTGTTCTACAAAGTCATCCACTCCTGCTTGGCCATCATCTTCCTGCTGGTCCTAATCTCCCTGATCTTCTTCTACTCCACCACCTCGCGCCGGCTGCTGCTGGCACAGAAGACTCAGCCGGCGTCCTCCAACTCCAAGAAGTTGATTAAGTCCCGCAGGAACATGCTGGTCCTGGTCAGCGTCTTCTGCTTTTGCTTTGTCCCGTACCACCTGGTCCGCCTCCCCTACGCCTTCATAAACAACTCGCTGTGTTCTTGGTTCTTCTACCTGAAGGAGCTGACCATTGTGGTGTCGGTTCTAAACATCTGCCTGGACCCCCTCATCTACTTCATCTTCTGCAAGGCGTTCCGGGCCCAGATGAGCCTGAGGAGGGCTTTCAGCACCACACAGATCACATCGCAGGTGGCCAGTGCACAGCAGAGGAGCAGCGATGGGCGGGTGGGCTCCTTAAGGAGCAGCAGGAAGCTGTCGCTCACTCCGAACGCTAACCACACCAGCGTGGTGTAGATTTCACACCAACGGTTTCACCAGGACAGAACTGAGGCCGGACTGAGAAGTCAGAACCAAAATCCTTGAAAAGACCAGCACCGTAACCAGACGGTCTGGTCTCAGACTGGTTGGACGAGTTCTTCATACTGAGGATTCTGCAGAAGTTGGAAATACCTCGTTACCTTAAAAAGTGTAATCAGTGAATTAGAGAAGTATTTTAACCTTGGAGGTTTTCTTCATGAAGAGAAACTGATTTAATGTCTGTCGTACCACAGTTCAGAGATTTATCCAAACAAACCGGATGCATAAAGTTTTTTTTTTTAATTACACAAATACGATGGAGTGCCACCAACTAAACGGTCCTGGTCAGGTCCTTACGTCTTTGTGTGATCCAGACTTTCCTGGTGATCATCAACAGTTCTCCACATGTTCTGGGTCTTTCCGTTCCATAAAGCTGGTGTTGTGGTCTCAGAGAAGGTCTGAAGCATCACCCTGTGAAGTGTTGACATGGAGAACAATGTATAGATCCTGATGTGTGTGCTGGACATGTCCTTCATGCTTTCTTACAGCTGGATGGGTTCACAGACCCTCTGTGGTCATCCCATCCTTGAGCTGCGGTTCAGGCCATGTCCATTCAACCCGACTAAGTGAAACCAATCATCTGGATAAACACGACGTGGTTTAAAACATCTTCAGTTTGAACCTCAACACCTCCCTGTTGGAGAAGAAAAACATCTTCAGAAAGTTCACCTCAAGTTTACCACTGACGATATGCTGGTGTAGATGGTCATCTGTATAAAAAACAAAACAACTTCTTCTCTGTAGATGAAGAAATCTCTCTTCACATCCAGGGAGCTACAAAACTGGAGAGTGGAGTTCCAAGCTTTAAACTGTATGAGACAAACTGCTGGGTCACCTAGTTTCAGCTGCAGATTAATCTCCCTCCCCTCCGTCCTGAGGGTGATTAAGGTCTATGTCTCCCTCCCCTCTCTCCTTAGGGTCATGAAGGTCTTTGTACCTCTCCTGAGAATCATCAGGGTTTTGATTTCCCTCCAATCCCTTTTTAGGGTAATTAGGGTCCATGTCTCCCTCCCTCCTGAGGGTCATTAGAGTCTATGTCTCCCTCCCCTCCCTCCTGAGGGTCATTAGAGTCTATGTCTCCCTCCCCTCCCTCCTGAGGGTCATTAGAGTCAATGTCTCCCTCCCCTCCCTCCTGAGGGTCATTAGAGTCTATGTCTCCATCCTCTCCCTCCTGAGGGTCATTAGGGTCTATGTCTCCCTTCCCTCTCTCATGAGGGTCTTTGTCTCCTGAGGGTCATCAGGATGTTGGTCTCCCTCCCCTCCCTTCTGAGGGTCATTAAGCCCACAGAGAGATGTTTTGGTCACCTGCATGAAGGTGTGAATTAGAGTGAAACTGACTGAAAATCAGACCTAAAGCTGCACTTTAAGTTTTAGAAAGTTGAAATTTGAGACCTCCTCTTCAGCTTAAAGTTTATTTTCCTCATCTGACATAAATGCCTTCCTTCACCCTCCCTCTTAAACCACCTGTCTTCTCTGTCCAAAACATGGACATTTTTGTCCTCAGCAATGTCCCTTGTCCTTGAGATGGACTGCTGAGTCTTGTCCTGAAGAGCAGTTCTTTGGTGTTGAGCCACGTGTCTGTGGAGAGGTTGTCTAGCTTCTTCAATACAGAGTTCTTCTGAACATTCCTGCAGACACCACACAGCTGCATTTGGGTTTGGGGGGTCCTGTCCTCAGGACGTTTTTGTACAGAGACGTGTCTTGTTGCTCTGAAAGAGTCACTTCCTGTAAATATTGAAGCTTGAGTCCAATATGAAGTGTTTCAGCACGCACCACATGTACAAAACGATTGTTTCAAGTTGATCAACTGAAACCGCTGTTACGCATGGTGGGAAACATTATGAGTTTTATTTGTTGTTCTCAGAAGAGGAAGAGACACTTCCTCCTCACCACATCCTCAACCAGGTAACGTCAAGGAAAAGGAAGTTTCAACAAGTGCAATCAAATTAACTGTAACACGAACGTTCTGCAGATTATTAATAATGTAAATGTGTCATTTTGCCTGAAACTTTAAGGAAGTACTATATTTTTGCATTAGTTTTATTTATTCTTTCTTGTGTACAGTGGAAACAAGTTTATCAGGTGATAATTTGTCAGATGCTGACATAATGTTGAGGTAAAAAAAAAATAAAAAATAAAAACACTTTAATTTATTTTTTTCCCTTGAGTTACCAATAAAATGAACTATATTTTGTTTTGCCACCCCATCATTTCAAGTTTCACTAAACTTGTTCTGATAAATAAGATATATTAAGAAAAGGTAATTTTATATTGAAAGTAAAAGGGCAGAGATGGAGTAGAGGCAGGGCAGCCGACCCGGGACCTGAAAGCCCCAGGTTCGATCCCCAGCCGTTCCCACATGTCATGGCATCCCTGAGCAAAACACCCAATCCCTAATTGCTCCCCAGACGCCCACTGCTCCACCTGGGTGCATCCCAGGTGCCATGGGTTAAATGCAGAGACTACTTTTGCTCTCGTATGAAAACATACACTGATGACAACACACAACACTTTACCTTGAACAATGTGTTAATATGTAAATGCCAAAAAACCATTTAGACTGACTGAACAGAAAGAGGCAAAATGTGACAATGAAATGAAAAGAGAAGTAAAAAATAGTTTGTGGTACAAACAAGAAATCTTCAGTAAAACAGAAATAAATACATAAAAGTTTTATCAACATTCTTTGCTTTGGTCAAACCTTATTCTTTTTTTAAAAATCTGTCACTGCATCGGCTTTTTAAACATTTGATGCCCCGCCCACATCTGATGCCCCACCCACATATGATGCCTCGCCCACCTCACATCTGTATCCCACCCACTCCTACAGCTGCTAAACATCACTCTGTTATCTTTGAGAAAGAAAGAACATCCATCCATCATCCATCCATCCATCCATCCATCCATCAATCCACCCAAGCATCCATCCATCTCTCCATGCATGCATCCATTCATCCATCCATCATCCATCCATTAATCCACCCAAGCATCCATCTATCCATGCATGCATCCATCCATCCATCTATCCATCCATCCATCCATCCATCAATCCACCCAAGCATCCATTCATCTCTCCATGCATGCCTCCGTTCATCCATTCATCATCCATCCATTAATCCACCCAAGCATCCATCTATCCATGCATGCATCCATCCATCCATCCATCATCCATCCATCAATCCACCCAAGCATCCATCCATCTCTTCATGCATGCATCCATTCATCCATCCACCATCCATCCATCCATCTTGTTCTTCAGGTGTGGGGGGCAGCAGCCTGAGCAGGGAGGTCCAGACATCTCTGTCCACAGTCACCTCATTCAGCTCTTCTGGAAGGACCCCAAGAAGTTTCCAGGCCATCCTGAGGGACATGTGTCTCTTAGACAAAGCCCAGTCCGGCCTGGACCAGCCACAGTCGGCCCAGAGTCTTCCCCGGCTCTGGTATTGTTACCTTTCAGCAGAGTGCCTCCTCCATGTGGGCGAGATGGTCATAGCAGTAACTGCAGCTTGATGTTTGTCCAGGGCACTGGTTCTATCTTTTGTGTTGCCATTTCTTCTAAAGAACAACAGGAACTCCATCACACAACCAGCCAGAAGCAATTAGCTGGAGGAAGGAGCAAGGAGCAGTATGACTCAGCAGAGATGTTCCCCACCAGGGCCTGCAGATCAGTCATAGGCCAGTACCATCAGCCCAGCCTGACTGGAACTCCAGATCTCTGGGTTCCAAAAACTGATCTGAAACTGGGCCAGACAGTCCAGTAACAACACTCAAAACCTGTGTGGGTCCAGTCCAGGTCAGGCTGGGTCTTACAATGCATAAGGTCTCTCCAGCATGTTCTGGGTCTTCCCTGGGGTCTCCTCCCAGTTGGACGTACCAGAAGAAGCTTGGAGCCTGTGTTTCTCTGTCTCTGTAAATGTCAGGGGGCGGAGCCTGTGGTCTGACTGACAGCAGGAACTTGCTGCATCAGACAGGAAAACACCTTCCCTCCCGCAGCTTCCGCAGCGCTGAGCAGCACATGATCTGCTGACACAGAATCAAACGCACCTCGAGGAGCTCAGGGGAACTGGGAGGCCGGGTCAGGACCCCAGGGACCCAACAAATGGTCTCAGATCCAAACAGAGGCCGGCACAGAAGGTAACAAGGTCCATTTACAGGCTTTCTTTCTGACCAAGAAGCACCGAGTTCAGTCTGAAGAACCATCAGAGAAGATGGGCCTCTGACGGTCCTAAAACTGGTCTGAATGAAGATGACAGAGGCGGCCGTTTCATCAAAGATCATGACGAGTGAAGGATGAGCTGGTTCTGATGGAAACTGCACACAAACTTTCCTGAAGTTGATGGTGTTGACCTTTAACCTGCTCAGAACTCGTCGGAGACGTCTTTCTTTGAGAACACCTTCTGAACATCGACCAACCACCCAGCAGGACCAGCCTGATCGCTCTGGTGGTTTTCTAACTTCTTCTTGTTTTTCTGTGAGTTGTGAGACTTCCTGTTTGTGGCATCAGTTTTACACTTGTACATGTCTCGTCTTCTTGAAGCTCCTCTGGTTGTTTTTTGTTTCTGGATGTTTTGCAGAGTCTCTCGTTAGTCTGATTCAAGCTGACAGGAATGTCTTCTGATCATTTTGAGTTGTTTTGAATTGGATCAAATAAAACTTTGGCCATGATGGAATGATTTGTGACTAAAGGATAGCAGCGAGCAGAGGACAGAGTGAGAGACCTGGAGAGGGAACAGCTGAAAGAAGAAGAAGAAGAAGAAGAAGAAGGAGGAAGAGGAAAGATAGGAGAACATTCAGCAGATTTCAGGTCATAGCAGTCGTTCATCAGATGTCATCAGATTTCCACAATTGTGGACCACTGGTCATTTAGCTGTCGTTCAGTAGTCGTTTAGCAGATTTCAACAGTAGTTCAGCCGATTTCACCAGTATTCAGCAGTTTTTCAGCAGATTTCACCAGTATTCAGCAGTTTTTCAGCAGATTTCACCAGTATTCAGCAGTTTTTCAGCAGATTTCAACAGTAGTTCAGCAGATTTCAGCTGTTTTTCAGCAGATACTAACATCTGGTCAGCTGTTCTGCAGATTTCAGCAACAGTTCAGCCGATTTCACAAGTATTCAGCAGTTTTTCAGCAGATTTCAACAGTATTCAGCAGTTTTTCAGCAGATTTCAACAGTAGTTCAGCAGATTTCAGCTGTTTTTCAGCAGATACTAACAACTGGTCAGCTGTTCTGCAGATTTCAGCTGGTTTCTCCTCCTGGTTTCTCCTCCTGGTTTCTCCTCCTGGTTTCTGACTGAAGTAAACAGGAACCTCTGTGTCTTACAGGTCCAGCTCCACCATGTCGTCCTCCTCCAACCTCAGCTCAGGAGGAGTCGTGGAGGAGAAACCGTGCATCGTCAACAACCACATGGGCCCCTTCATCGTGCTCTACATCCTCATCCTCATTGTGGGTCTGCCTGGAAACCTGCTGTCGGTTTGGGCCTTCATCCAGAGCTGCAGAACCCGGGTAGAACAGCCGTTCACACCTGAGCTGATCTTCTCCGAGCTCTCAGACTAATGTTTGGTTGTGTCTCAGCAGCAGCAGCAGAGCACCAGCGTCTACCTGCTCAACCTGCTGATGGCCGACATCTTGCTGCTCCTCGCTCTGCCCTTCAAGGTTCTGAAGGACCTCGGCGTGGCGTCATGGGCACTTATGGTGTTCCACTGCCAGGCCAGTGCTGTCACCATCTACATCAGCCTGTACGCTTCCATCGCCTTCCTCACCTTCATCATCATCGACTGCTGCCTGCAGGTAGGAGCCCAGACACAGAACCTGTCTGTGGTTCTGTGTTGGTGAAGTGCTGCCAGACCCTGAGAGTCTCGTGGTTCTGTTCTGTTGCAGGACCGTCCCACGGCGCGGTCCCTGCGGCTGCAGGAGCGGGGCTTCGCCTGGCTGCTGTCGGTGGTGGTCTGGATCATGCTGCTGCTCATCATGGTGCCCAACATGGCTCTGCCCACAAAGCCGGTCCAGGTACAGTACCACAGCTGCCGGACCACCCAACACCGCTGCCAGCTCAGACGGATTCTGGTTAAAGCTGGTTGTGTTGAAGTTGAATGGACTGAGTCCGGTTCCCCTCCAGGTTCAGCTCCGCCCTTTAATCACTCTTTAACAATTCAGATTTCAATTTCAGAGGAACCTGGTGGTTCTGTCTGAACCCCAGATCTCAGGAGCCCGTCAGACTTCATCATCTACTTCTCCTCTTCATGATGCTCCAGACTCTTTCAGATCTGGACCTCCTGCAGTTCACCTCTCCACCTTGTTCCTAGCCCCCATGGTGCTGTGTGCGACTTCCAGCGTGGACCAGAACCACAGTTTGTTTCTGTTTGAACAGAACGAGTTAATGTAGTTTCTCAGAGCATTGTGGATTTAATTCAAACATGTTGGAGCACCACCTGTCAGAGCTCCAACAGGACAATATAATCACACCACTGCCTGCTGAGGACGAGGGATGGAGGACGAGCTGAAGAAGTGGCTGCAGTTTACATCTACCAGCATATTTAGCTACTTCTCTGACTCGGTTCTTCAGACGATGAAGATGAACAACCTGAAAAGCTCTGAGGTGCATCATTATCTCCACAGTGATAAGATTGGTGGTGTTTTGTTAAAAGAGGTGGGACACAATCTTATTTAAATCAGACACAGAGCCCAGTCAAAGCTTTAAAGTCCTCCATCACTGAGCTTGGGTTCATTACAGAGAAAATCATAAAACTGTGACCTCCACACACCTGAATCATTCCTGATGTTCTCGTCACTGTTTTCAATCCTTCTGAGGATCCGGCGTCTCTTCTCCGGTGGTTTATTGTAGTCCAGACACAAAGTGATGCAGATTTTCCTCCGTTGGTCGTTTGTCAACAAAGTTAAATGTGCACACGTACGTTTTGGGTGGTGTGTTCAAGTTCACATTTTTCAGCCACATTCTTCTCAAGTTCTCATCTGCAGGTAGGAGATGGAAACTATAGCTCTTTTCACAGGAACATGCATGTTTGTTTTGGTCCATGTTCCAAACTCTGTTGTTGTCGCCACTGGTTTAGTTTGGTCTGGTTGTTCTGCAGCCACGAACGCAACAGGTACCTGAACGCAGCACGGCTATTTTAGCAAACTTTATGGTTGTTAAATAAATGTAAGTAAACCAAAAACCGTGTTTTGAATGTAAATTACTTTCATATAAACCGCGGTGCATGTTCCATAGTTAACCAGTGCTTACTGCTACTTCCTGCCTGACAGGAAGTTGTACTCGTGATCATCTATACATCAGAGCCCCCAGGAATAAGGCGGATAGGTCCAGTTCAGCAGACTACTCCATCAGCTCCACCTTCCATTCCATCATCAGTCATTAAATTATCATAGACCTCCTCTGTAGACAAGATCCTTTCGGTCTCTGTAACTGTGTTTCTGCTGGTCCTTTCAGGTCCAGCGGTACCTCAGCTGCTCCTCGTTGAAGGAGAACGTCAGCCTCCACTGGCACACTCTGACGGTCTTCCTCTGCACGGCGTTGTTCCTAAACGCCTCCGTCGCCGTGCTTGTCTCCAGCGGCCTGGCTCTGAAGAGACTTCTGCGCAGTCGCAGCGACCCTAAACTCTGGACGGACAACCGGCAGATGGTGCGGAGCGTGGCGGCCGTAGCTCTGGCCTACACACTCAGCTTCGTTCCCTACCATGCGGTGCGGACGCCGTACACGCTGGCTCAGACCAAAGTCATCACGGACTGTCAGACCAAGAAGCGCCTGTTCCTGGGAAAAGAGTCGACGCTGCTGCTGAGCGTGCTCCACGTCTGCTTCGACCCGCTGCTCTTCTTTTACCTGAACGCTTCGTTTAGAGGAGTGGTCAGGAAGGTCCTGCGCTGCAGCAGGAACCAGGCCGCTGGTGGTGCAGAGGAGAAGTTTGCAGAGGACATCCTGCTGCGTGGAAGTGTTGAACAGCAGGATGCTGTGACCTCATCACAAACCTCAGAGGGATAAAAACACAGCCAGGGTTTGTTTAGCCTAGCTTAGCACAAAGACTGGATGGCTAAAGAAACTGCTAGCATCAAAACGTATCTGCAAAACTACAAGTGTGGACGAGAGATGGTTCATGTTCACAGAACCAACTGGCTTTTATGGTTTAGGACTGAATGGAAGAAATAAAATGATTAACAAAATGAAGTCACATTTACAAACTTTCATTTTTAATTTATGAACTTTAAACATTTTATCCTAACACGTAAACTAAACAAGTGTTAAATCTAAAATGCCATAAAGCCATCAGGAAACAGATTTTATTAAAAATTTTAAACATTCAGGTTTTTTTTTTCATTCATTCAAACTTTATTATTATTATTTTTTTTTTTTTTATAATTTACCCTTTATTTACACAGATAGTCACATTGAGCCACGAGAACTCATTTTCAAGAGAGACCTGTTTGGGGAGCAGATCAATTAGCTAACCAACCAATAAACTGACTGACCAAACAACCAACTGACCAACGGACTGACCTACCAACTGACTGAACAGCTGACTGACTAATCAACTGACTGACTAACCAACCAACCAATAAACTGACTGACAAACCAACAACCAACTGACAAAAAGACTGGCCAACCAACCAAGCAACCAACCAACGGGTCAATTAGCCAACCAACCAATAAACTGACTGACCTACCAACCAACTGACCAACGGACTGACCTACCAACCGACTGAACAACTGACCAACCAATCAATGGACTGACCAACCAACCAACCAACCAATAAACTGACTGACAAAACAACCAACCAAAAACCAACTGACCAAAAGACTGACCAACTGACCGAAGAACAACAAGCTGACTGACCAATGGACTGACTCATCTTACCTAACAACCAACCGACCAACCAATAAACTGACTGACAAACCAACCAACCAAAAACCAACTGACCAAAAGACTGACCAACCAACTGACCAACCAACCAACTGACCAACCAACCAACCAACCAATCAACCAACCAACCGACAGACCAACTGATCAACTAGCCAACCAACAAACTGAATGACCAATGAACTAACCAACCAGCCAACTTACCAACAAATCAACCAACTAACCATCCAACCATCCCTCAAATTTTTTTTAGCCCATAACAGTCATGTCTGATCTGTGAACAGATTGTGGCTTTTAACACCGGACACACTTTACAAGCAGAGTAAAGAAATGAACAAACACAGTATTAACTTCTTCTTCTTTAGGCTGCTCCCTTCTTCAGGGGTCGCCACAGCAAACTCACTCACATGAAGAGCAACTATTTTTATGCCAGATGCACTTCCTGGTGCAACCACAGACCACCAAACTACCACAGCCCTGTGTGTGGAGCAGAGAGCTGCCAGCTAGGGCACCTGGGGAAGCAAATGATGTGTTTAAGGGCCTTGCTCAAGGGTCCACTGTGCCACCACTCCCAATAAACACAGTACTGTATTGTGCATAATAAAAATTAAATACTTCCGGTAGTTTGAATTGTGAATGTGGTGCAACTTGATAGTTGAGATGATAAAACATGCACAGCAATGAATAAAAGCGCTGAATAATCATGAAAACTAAAAAAAAAAAAAAAACACTATATTTATTACATAGTTTACAGATTAAATTAAAATGTCTCCATAAAAAAATATTTAAAAAAAAGAATGTAAAACTGGAGTCATAAATAAATATTTTTTGTATTTCCAAGATTTACAGGAGCTCTGGGGTTGTTGAGAGAAGACATAATTTATTTGTTGCAATGACTGTGTTGGGAGAAAGATTACGGTACATTTTATTTGCATATGAAAATGCAGTAATAATGAAAAATATAGAAATACTAAATGATATTAGTCTGAACCACCACGGTTTGTGGTGGTTCAGACCCAGAATCCAGACTGGATTTAAGTCACTTCAAAGAGAACCGACCAAGGAGCAGAGAACCGAAAGAGGCGTGACATCAAGGAAAACACACAGGTCAAGATCTGAACACGTTGGAACTGAACTGGTCATAAACACAAAAACAGATCAGCTAAAAACAATCCCAAGATACCAAAAACAAAACATCCATCCATCCAAACTGAACCTGAACTAAAACACAAAGAACTATCAAAAGTGATTAAAATACAAAGACTACAACAGATTATTTGAATAGAAATGAGTCAGTTGATGGATTTAAATCTATGTGGAGGTTTTTGTCCTCCAGACTGTTTTTATGGCTGTGAGTCAAAGAAATAAATGAGATGATGGAGATTCTGGAGTGTCTCCAGTCGTGACGTGAGACTAGTTCTGCCCTGCCTTGGCATTTTAGATATGCTCAGAGACAGTTGGTCTGAGGGTCTGACAGTTGATCCTGTGCGGCAGAAGGTTAGTCCTGGGGAATAAACAGTTGGTGCTGGGCAGACAGTTGGTCTTGGGGGACAGACAGTTGGTTCTGGGGGACAGTCTTACATCATAAATGAATCCCATATGCCCCAGTACAAAAGGTTTGGCTGTCTTCCTTGGCACCCAGATTCTTCAGACCTTTTGAAGCAGAGTCCATCATCAACACTTCCTCCTAAACTTCTGCAATCCACGAGAATTCATCCCATGTTCCTTGTTTCCCAACTCAAACCTGTACTCTACAGAACTCTTTGCCCACCAACCACATCCCCATCACCTGCCCTCTAATCGACTATTGTCCAACATGGAACGTCCAAATTCTTCATGTATGTCACAGAGGTGTCCAGTGCCTGGTGGACTAGGATGGTCCAAAGGAACACTTGCATGGATCCCACATTCCTTCATCCTAGATCTTGACCTGATATCCTCATTCTTCGGAGACCACAAAGATGGGGCAGCTGTGACTGAGTGGTTAGCGCAGTCATCCTCTAATGGGAGAGAGTTAGTGGTTCGATTCCACCACAAGTCACATGTCGAAGTGCCCCTTAAGACACTGAAGCCCTCATTGCCTCTGATGTGTGTCTCATCAGTGTATGGATGTGATGTAAAGCACTGATTAGTCTTTACAGGTTAAGATTAGCTTGTATAGATCTAGTAGAGTGCTGTATGAATGGGTGGATGAGGGGACAGGTTGTATTGTAAAGCGCTTTGAGTGTCTTGACTTGATGGAAAGGCACTATATAAGTACAGTCCATTTACCGTTTGCCACACAGATAAACAACCTGCCATGTGGCAACTATTGAGAAGGGGTGTTTCAGGACTCTTTGTCCAGCTCTGTGTCAGAAGACAGGGAGTTTTTTGTGATTTCCTTTTCAGACTCACTTCTAATCTTTGAGTTCTTTCCTGGTTGGGAAAACACAATTCCACTATAAAGTGGACAAACAAAAGAAGTGGCAACTGGAGTTCCTGTTGCCTGGCCAACTGTTTACAACCATCAGAGCATGATGAGTCCAGTACATATCAAAATCTCTTGTCTGTTTTTAGTATCTGCAAATCTGTTTGCCTTTTAGAAGATCTGGATCCATCCCAGTCTCTGCATTTTGGGTCTTGACATACCACAAACCATTTTAACTGGCAAGAATAAATACTCACTACAACTAACTGTCAGTACTTAAACGGAGTACTTTATTGGTCTTTCACCACCATGAGAGAGACCGGTAAATTGGGCAGACTAATAAAGTCCTGGAGAAAACCGCTGATCGCTCTGGTGCTGGGTCAGGGTCTGGTTGCAGTAAAACCTACTGGGATATTTTTAACACATAAATCATGAAGAAAATATTTCCTGAAAAACAGCAGAAACTTTGAACGGAACCCCCCACCCCCACAAAACAGTCACTTGTCCTCCGTCTGTCCATTTTTGTCTCTCTGTCCTTTTTAAGCCCGACTGCTCAGCGAACAGCAGCAGACGACCCTTTTATAGGAAGAGAGTCGGAGTTCCTGAAGCCTGGTGCCGTGGGAACGGCTTGAAACTAAACACAGACCAACAACACACACACACACACACACACATGCACACACTCCTCGTGTTGCTCTGTCTCCTCTAGGAAAGACGCTCATCGTGCTGTCAAATGGATAAAACGTTAAAAATTATTTCCAAACACTGAATCTGGTGTTTGACATTCTGTTACTTTTTTTTTGTTTGTTTGTTTGTTTACAAACTCTTCTTATTTCCACAAACTGTTCACCTCCAGTTTCTCCTCCAAACTTCTGTCCTCCCAGCGTGTCTATCTGGCGGAGGACTGATGGTTTCCTCTTAGAGGTCAAAGGTCACACGCCCAAACTCTCATTGACTGCCATTGAATCTGAGCTTCTAAACAGGAAGTGAAGGCTCTTTTTTTTTAACATGTCTTCTCCAAAAAAATAAAAAATAAAATAAATAAATAAATAAAACCTGTAGAACCATCAAACAGAACCTGTGGCACCATCAGAACCTTCAGCTGCTCACGTGTCAGGAAGTTCTTTGACCTGACTTCTAGTTTTCACACAGAGACTGTTCATCTGAGGCTTACTTTCTACCTGTTGTCCTACCTGAAGTGCTACTTGGTGTTGTCCCTCCTCACCATGTGACCTGTCAACGGTGACTCAGCAAATTGTGGATCTTCTACATTACCCAGCATGCTTTTCTTCCTTGTTTTCTTTTTCTCATCGATCCTGGTGAATCTGTCCTGACGTTCAGGATAACTGAAAGACTAAAGTGCCAACAGGAAGGTTGTAACTTAGCTTTTCACAATAAAGTGCAGTAATACTCTTCAAAATAAGAGTCTGGCTCCATCCCACTTGGATTTAATGAAAGTTCTTTAGTTCCTGCTGGGGATCAGATAAGAACCTGATGGGTGTTGGAGAAGAACCTCTACAGTTTATTCACAGTGATGTGAACCCAGAACCAGACCTTCTGGTCCAGACAGACAGACCATCAGGACCTTCTACTGCTCATGGGTCAAGAAGTTCTTTGATCCGACTTCTAGTTTTCACACAGAGACCGCTTGTCTGAGGCTTACTTAGGTCTCATCACCGTCCACTATGTAAAATGTGTCTTCATCCTGAAGTGTCCTCTGTTGGACATCTGACTGGACAGTCTTGTTGTTTAACACTTTTTACAGATTTTACAGCTCCGTGTCTTCAAGCTGTCTCTGTTTCAGGAACGTCTCTGTCTTTGAGGTCTTTCCAGTGGTCCGTCGTCCATGTCCCCTCGCAGCAGTTTTGTCCCCTGCAGCAGTAAATTGTCGCTGTGGTTGAGTATTTGAGCTCATTTTTTGACTTGAAAACAACTTAAATGATTCCAGAAGTGAAGATGAGAGAAAAAACTGTCGTTCTTCATGACTCTGCTGTCGCCTTTCTGTCCAAACTGTGATAATGCTGCGGTCCTGACTAATTCCTGGAGTCACGTCTAGAAGACGAAACCATGAGAATCATTCTTCTCTTTTATATCTGCTTCAGCTGCTGGTTCTGATTTGTCTTCTTATACTAATGTTTAGCTACTTTTAGCTTAAAGTTACCGTTCAGCTAATTTTATCTTTAAGCTACTGTTTGGCTATTTTTAGTTTTAGTTACTGTTTTGCTACTTTCAGATTAAAAGCTATGTTCATCTACTTTTAACTTTTGGCTACTGTTGTCCTATGTTTAGCTTTTGGCTACTATTCTGCTCATTTTATCTTTAGCTACTGTTCTGACTGTTCCTCCAAAGGAATCTTAAATAAAAAAATTTCACCATGAGGATTTTGGCCAAACAAAAATTATTTCCCTGCTGAATATTTTTCTAACAGGAACTTTTGCTTAACCGAACATTTCTCCCAGGGAAACGTGAACTTTTTACAATCAGCATCATAAACTCTGTAACAATCTGCAATCTGTCATTTGTAATCTATAATCTGTCATCTGTATTCTGTCATTTGTAATCTGTCATCAGTAATCTGTAATCTATAATCTGCCATGTGTAAATTGTCATCGGTATTCTATAATCTGTCATTTGTAATCTGTCATCATCACCAGTAATATGTAATCTTTCATTGGTAATCTTTCATTTGTAATCTATCATCTGTAATCTGTCATCAGTAATCTGTAATAATTCCAGACATGGTTCAGGTGTAAACTGAGTTTCTCTCAGAAAACTGAAAAATTCCCCGTTCTTTATTTTTTATGTTCTTTTTGTGTGTGTGTGTTCTACTGGATCCTTGTGGTCTTCAGGATTGCAGGTCTGGTCCTGGTCCAGAAACCACAAGGCAACCAACATGGAGGTCACGAACATACCGTACATGTATGTTCTGTCGTTGTGAGGACCGTCAGCACGAACCTGGGTCGGATCCAAACCCTTAAAACCAACGTCAGAGAGTCTGTCGAGGGCCTGAGGACCAGACCGCATGTCCCAGTCCCTCCAGTCCTACAGGGACCCCTTAAAGACCAAATCCCACAGCTGTTGGGTCGAGTCTGAAATAGTTTTTTTGTCTTAATTAAAGACCAGAAACTGGATCCTGGATTAATTAAGAAAACCTGCAGCTTCAGAAACAGAAATCTGTCCCAGAAACAAAAACTGGACTTTGTTCTAAACCCAGCAGGTGAGACAGGAAGAGAAGGTGAGACATGGAGTGAAGACCACAGACATAAATACATGTAGACGTCCCATTGAGCGCTGAATCATACGGCGACGTCATTTTAAATGCGTCAGACCTGCCAATCATTTAATACAAAGAAATGGACAGAACTTCATGAAGCACCGTTCTTCTACAAAGAGTTTGAAGTTAATCCCTGTCAGTCACACACACACACACACACACACACACACACACACACACACACACACACACACACACACACACACACACAC
>JARVLU010001196.1:36226357-36238292 GCA_031762415.1 Simpsonichthys santanae | reverse complement strand
ATAGTTCAATGATACAAGATATATATGTTGTGCCATTTTATGCAAAGTTCAAACATCATGTCAGTGGGCCTTTAACCCACCACCACCACCGCTTTCTTATTGTCCTACCTGCTGCCACCTGCTGGCAAGAAGCACAGCTTGAATGACTCCAGTCAACACAATGCAGGCACAGACGCTCAACAATGCTGAATCCTTTGCAGTGATTAATGTTTTGACCAAAGTGAAACTGGACAATTTCCCACGGCACGTCTGACGATCTCACATGGCACAGCACAGTGGTTGAAAATTACTGCTGTAGATCATCAATCAGCTGCCACTTTAAAGCTTAATATTTAGGCACATAAAAGCTTCAAAGTATGCTGTAGTTTTGTTTGACCACATTTTGACCCTTCAGGTCAAATTTCAAGTGTTTTCACTCCAACGACAGAACATTGGAACACAGCACTCTTTCAAAAAGGGACAAAAATTTGGATTATCCCAAAAGGGGGTGGAGCAATGATTTCAGGGTGGAGCTTTCCACAAAAGCTACATACCCAGATGTGTTACTCCACTCTATTGTATTTCTTGTTATTTATGTAATTTTTTAAAATTGTCTCTGTGTTGAACAGTTCTGACGGTATTTGAATACAGTATATAATTGAACTTCTGCAGTCAGTGCCTTAAAGGGAGGGAAAAACCACTTTATATTTTTGACTGACAGGACTCAAACCCACAACTTTTCAGTCACTTTACTATTATTTAGCAAGAAGTCCAACAACTTGTCCTGCCCACCACACAACAAGAACGAAAACAGAGAAAAAGCAGTCAAAGTCCAAACTTCTTAGAACTGCTGCTCTGGACCACTTTAACAGATATAACATTTTACAAACAAAATAAATGTCTTTAGTTAGATCCTAAAGAAATTGTCTTTAGGCTTAAAGAACCTTCACTAATGTATTAATTTAAAATGAGACTTTTCACAAGTTTGAACGTTGGTTCACATTGAAAAGGTGGTCAAAGATGTATTTCTTTTTAAATTAATTTTCAGTATCATATGGGAAAAAAATGCATTCTTAACCCCTAATTCTTTGCCAAATCATTAGTATTTATTATTTTTGAAAACTTATCAGTTTTCAGAATTTGTTCAGGTCAGAATCGAGGATTTAGTTGTGAGTCAGAAAACGAGGAGGCGTCAGAGATGGGAGAGCACATTTCAAAGGTCAGCCAGGACGAGCAGCGGCGATACAAACACTCATAAAATGTCGGAGAGAGTTTACCTTTCACCCGAGGAATGAATGTAAACACGTCAAGCTGAATGTGTGGGGTCAAAGGTCGCATGGGCAGAGTGAGACGTCTGACCTTGTCATAAGTGATGATGTGAAAAGAGTCACTTCCGGTCTTTGTGCTTGTCGACATGTTGCCTTATCTCTGCTGGACCCCAAACACACACACACACACTAAAATATTGGACTAAACCACAGTGAAGTGGATAAGAGTCTTTTAAAGTCTTGGAGCTGGAGACTTGTTGGTCAGGACAAACAAATCCATCTGCTGCACGTCTCTTTGTGAATCTCCACCCAGACTGAAACAACTGGACTTCACTTTGGAAACAAAAAGCAGCCGTTAGAGCAATTTTATGATTAGTGCCTGCCTTAGAAATGCATTGGAGACAATGGGACAACTCCGTGCCTTTAGAAAGCTCGCCGTGTCATCCATTCAGCCAGAAACACTTTTCAAACAGTCAGAGGGTCAGAGGACATTCAACTGTCACCAACACATTCAGATTTATGATATCTTTTATATCCATCTGTTATCTTTTACCTGCTTCTTCCTTTTCGGGTCACCGGGGTCACTGGTGCCCATATCCAGCCATCACTGTGCGAGAGGCGCGGGACACCCTGGACAGGTCAAAAGTCCATCACAGAGACACGTAGAGACAAACGAGACAAACAACCATTCACTCTCTCACTCACACCCAGGGACAGTTTAGAGTTACCAATCAGCCCAACATGCATGTTTTTGATCTGTGGGAGGAAACCGGAGTACCTGGAGGAAACCCACGCGTGCACGGAGGGAACATGCAAACTCTATCCAGAAATGCCTCCAGACTGGGATTTGAACCAGGGACCTGCTTCGCTGAGAGGCAGCAGCTCTACCAGTTGTGCCATCGTGCTGCCCTCAATTATTATTATATATCATATAATTATATTATCTAATTATATATTATAATAATGACTATAATTAAATGGTAAATGGTAAATGGAGCTTACTTATACAGCGCCTTCCAGCCCCCTATGAGGGGCCCCAAGGCGCTTTACAGCACCAGCCATCCACCCAGTCATACACATATTCATACACCGGTGGCGGTAGTCTGCCATGCAAGGTGCCAGCCAGTCCCACCGGGAGCAACTCGGGGTTGAGTGTCTTGCCCAGGGACACAACGACACATAGTGTGGGAACTTGGGATTCGAACCTCCAACCTTCCGATTGGGGGTCGGCTGCCACTACCATTGTACCACGGCCGCCCCAATTAATATACAGTAATAATAATATAATATTTATATATAGTACTTATATAAATGTTGTAAATTTATAAAGTATTAATATATAATAAATCATAAATTGTATTAAAGATAATAGAGATAATATATAAATTATAAATAAAAAATAAAAATTTAGGCCTTCTTTCTGCCAAAAGTATAATTTTATAAGACTTCTGGTTTTCTCTCAAATCTTCCCAGAAAGCACAAAGTGACCAGTGAGCTCTTATGAAGTGCCATATAAAATAAGGTGTGACTTTCTCTTCAAAATAAAAAATGAAGGGTGTTTTTAACCTGCACATGTCCTACAGAAACACTGAACAAACAGAAATGTTTAAATGCACGACTAACAGACCCTCCTGTTGCTTACAGTTCAGGAATTTATTGACATGGGGCGATTCTAGAATCTGACCTTTAGGGCTGCTTAGCCCCCAGTGCTGACAACGGCTCTTGGCTTGAACAACATGGTGGCCATTGGCGTCAGAAGCATTCATAATATGTGTGTGTGTTGTTGGTGGTGGGGGGGACACACTGCTGGGAGGGTCTAGGGGTCCTCCCCCAGAAAATTTTAAAGTTTATACCGTTTCCTGCCTTCTGGTGTATCTTAACAGGTTGTTTAACATCTACATTTACCTACATAAGTAAACACTTGATTCAATAACTATTTGAAAGATCATGTCACAACAAGAAGTAGCGCTAAGCTAGTGGCGTGCAATACAGACATGCTAGCTAAGAGGCTACAGACGTAGCGCTCTGCTTTACATTACACTATCTAATAAACACTTTGTATAATATCAGTTTAATGTTTAACTGATTACTTGAATATCCATGCTGCTGATCTCATGCTGCTGATCCCATGCTGCTGATCTCATGCTGCTGATCCCATGCTGCTGATCTCATGCTGCAGTGTTCATTCGTACTCATCTACTCACACAGACTCATGTTCGTTTGCTGTTGTTCAGCGTATTGTTTTGCAATATTAGTGTTTAGCGTATTTCTTAGTTTATATCTTAGATCCTTATTTATTTTTCTTTTTACACTTTATATTTTCACTATTGTTGGATGAAACTGGGACCCTGAGTACAAAATTTTGTTCCACTTCATACCACATGTGATGCGAATGACAATAAAACCTATTTGAACTTGAACTTAACACAGGGGTGTCAAACAAACTTACAAAGGGTCAAAATTAAAACATTTTTCAAACCGAGGGCCAGTTTCATAATCTACATTAAGTCAAGTTAGATACTCAACAGCTTTTCTTGGTTGCAGGTTCCTCAGCGAGTTTGTTTGATGTCATTTGACGTTCTCTGTTGCACTTTTGACATCATAATCAACGATTACTGAAAAAATTTAAGTGATATAAGTATTTTACATTTTAAATAACATCTTGGGGGCCAGATGTGATGTCAACAAGGGCCACATTTGGCCCCCGTGTCTTGAGTTTGACACATACAACTTAACAGATCAAGCAAACAAAGACTAAACTCATTCAACCAGAAGCTGCAACATATATCTACATATAAAACACACAAAACAAAGCACAACTAGCTTTAAAGATTAACCTTTAATTTAACCATTAAGCATACAATGTAAGCATGACAGAAAATGGAGGATTTAATTGCAGTTACCTTCGTACTGATGAACATGTGGTACTTCCTGTTTATCACTGTTGTATTCAGCTACTCATGAGGTCAGCTGCAGGGCTTTATCCATCTTTTACATTTTTCCAGAATCACTTTAGGTTTTGGAAATGGAATAAACTGTATCCCACTCTCTAAATCAGGGCTATTCAACTAAATTGCTCAGGGGGCCACAGTTACTGAAAGCCAAGAGTTCGGGGGCCAGACATCCAGCAATTAAAGTCATTCTGTAAATAAATCATTAGTCATCTGCTAGCTTTTAAATTTGTTTATTTTATTGCATTGAATCATAAATGCAATAAACAGAACCCAAACCCAGAATCGCCCATTTAAATAAATAACTAAATAAATAAAATAAAATAAAAATATATATACTGTACATACTTTTTTTTTTTAACTTCAATTTTCTAGGGCGCTGAGTTAAAATTTAGGTGTTTGAGCATTTCCCCCATCCCCCCCCAACAGAGGCTAAAATTACCACCGTTATTGACATTGTTTTCTTCATACAACAAGTGTTTGAGGCTTAGTTTTCAGGCTCTTTCTCTCTGTGCAGCTGCAAGCTGCTCCACCCCCTTGCTGTCCACACAAAGGCGGGAATCACCATGGCAACCAAGAGACTCAGCAGTCCAAACTGGAGTCTTTCCCTTCTCGTATTATGGCTGACTCCCTAAACTCTGTAAATCATAAATATCACTCCGCTCCTGAGGATTCTGGGAAAATACAGATCTGAGCTCGAGCATCCCTCAGCGCTGAGGCTCTGAGGATTCAACACGAACACCAGAGCGCTTCTGATTTTCGCTCAGCTTAAAACCTGGTTCTGGTCCTGACAAACTAAAGTCTAATGAAGACATGTTTAAGGGTTCTGATCTGGTTCTGGCTCGGAAACAAGACACGTGAAGATGTTTCGGCTCACGAGGAGTCACAAGCTGCACGAAACCACTGTTTAAACCACATCCTGTATCTTAACGCACACACCTTGACATGCACACACCCTCACAGGCACCCCCCATCATGTTCGCTCCCTGAGAGGCAATAACAGGAAGTCTTCGGTCTGACAGACAGACTTCAGTTTAACGGTGATCAATGATCTGACAGTGAACGCATCATGTGGACTGACTGACTCACACACACCCTCACACACACACTTCCATAAGCGCTGCAAACGGTAAGTAACCTGAGCTCTAAAGTCTGCTTTTGGATCTGGAGGTTCTGAGCTGGTTCTGATGAATCCTGATCGGGTTCTGGTTCAGTTTTCTGTCTGGTTTTGTTTCTTCGCTGTTGGAGATTCTTCTTTCTCTTGTCCTTTGAGCTCCTTCAGACATGTCTGATCGTATTTCTTCCATGTTTGGACCGGGTTTCTCCGCAGTAAGATGCTTGGAGTCGTCTCAGATGTCTCAGTCAGTCATTAAAACGTATCAAACGCTGAGTTTTTTTTCTGTTTTTCAAACGTTCAAAGTGTCTGTAATTACTGTCAAATCAGAGTTTTAGACCGAGCTCCTCTGATGAGAGGGAAGAGGGTGGTGTAGTCGTTTGGTCGAGCCTTGAAAATAGCATATTGTAAGGTCTGTCAGCTTTCAGAGTGTGTGTTGGGATGACTCTCAGCTACTACCACTACAAACTTTAGCCCAGTGTCTGTAAAACTGACTGAGCTGGAGCCATGTGTGTGTTGGCTGCTGTCGATAAGCTGTGGCACATCCAAATATTACAGTCTGAGAATTTCTTCAAAATTTGTTCAGTGGTTCATGAAATATTTTGCTAACAGTCGGTTGCATTTTTGTATGTATTTGCTCATATTTTAAATTGGTGTTTTATGAAACGTGTATGAGAGGCCAGGTAAATGTGCCCTATGCCGCCGCACTGTTCAATATATCCACATGGACCAACTGACGGACTAAACAAATAAAAGTGTTGTTCAAACAGTCAGTTTTATCCGGCTAGATATTTTACTTTAAAACAAATATAGACACAAGTACCATATTTTTTGCCGTATAAGTTACACCTTTTTGCATAAATTTGCAAATCCTGCGACTTACACATTGAAGCGACTAATATACATCCCCCACCCCCCCACTATTTTTAACCCAATTTTTGGTTGAGATTTGACAATTTCATTCATTCTGACATGGAAAATATCAGCACTTTGGTTGGCTTTGTCGCTGTTTTAAGTGCTCAATAAATAAAATGGTATGGTATGGTAAATATTGAACACTACCATTTTCAGCCACTAGAGGGCCCCCGAGCAATATGGCAAGCCAAGTGTCTTATTAATAGGTAAAAGTGTCTATTAACGAGACACTTGTCTTGCCATACCAAGCCACCTTTGTCTCACTCCTGAACTCCTGGAGCAAACGTCGAATCAGCTGCATTTCACTGTGCTGCCCAGGCGAAATGCAGCTGATTTGACCTTTAAAGTCCATTTATTAAGGACAATTTAAACTGACACACCTTTACTGTCATCTTGAGCAAACAACTAATTGTTTTAAAGTGTTAATCTTGTTAAATTCTTGTTCAAGTCCTCCCGTGCACGTTCCCGTGGCTGCCGTTTGGCAGCCAATCGATTTTTGGCACAACATCGGCCCATGTTTCCAGGTGGTCAGCGTTGACACATAACAGACTCGTCAGCGATGATGCATAATAGATGCGACTTATACAGTGAAATGACGTATTTATGTTTTTTCTCACTTTATTAGACATATTTGTACTGATGCTATTTAACGGCGGTGCGACGGCGGTAAGTACGGTAATTACATAATCGGCTAGCTTTTATGGCAGCAGCACTAAAAAATAAAATAAAAATGTTGTAATTAATGGTTAAACTTTTAGAAACCCTTTTTTTTGCTGCAAATGGATCAAAATGCATTTTAAACTGTTAATTTAAATAAATCTGATTCCTACTTATATGTACATATAAGTATATATGTACCTGTATATGTTAGTTATGTGTAATATATATGGTACTACCTGTGAAATACTTATTTATATAATTCATCCTACTTGCACCGTTCTATTCTATCATGTTGTCGTTATATAATTCTTTAGGACCTTATAAATATTATATTTCCTTTTCACCTTTTGGTACTTTATTTTATACCCTGCTTTAGTTTTTTGTTCTTTTTAGCGAGTCGAATCAATTCTTCTCATACTGAACATTTCATTGCACTGTTGACCTTGTGTTAACATGTACTGTATATGACAAATAAACAACATCCTTTAATTATTGATGGTTTGTATGATAAAAATAAGAAAATATTGCTAGTAGACCAAAAAAAAAAGATAATAATAATTGGGAACATTTCAGTTAAAATCAATAACCAGTCAAAACAAAAGCAGCCAGTTTCCATTTAGAACAAGAGTTTTTATACATTTCTTGCAACGCCATGGCTGTGCGCCTTGCGCACGTTTCCCTCTCAGCTAGACGGTAAAAATCTATGAAAAGAGACTTCAGCATTTTTATCAATCTGCATTTGGATAAAACTGTTTCTCTGGAAAGACCAACCTGAAGACGTCTGAAATCCTAAACAGATCAAATGCCATCAAAGGGATTCAACTTAAGTTTGATTAATAAAATCTAAACTTTCAAAACAAATAAAAATATTCAAACTCTAAATAAATGTAAACCCTGCAGCTTAAACCACCAGATAATGTCTGTGGAGGAAGCTGTTAAACTTTATAAAAACAAAAGTTACATAAAAACAAGAGAAAGCTTGGGATTTGTTCGCGTCGGTGGAAACTCAGCGATGCGTTTGAGTTTCCTGGATCCTGTGGGAGTTTTGGAAGCTTTGTGTCTTCCTGATGTTGATGATGATGATGAGAGGTGGTCTTCTCGCAGCATGTCAGGGCTGTTTGTAAATCGCAGCAGATGAGGTCATGCTGGTTTGGCAGCAGATCCAGATCAGATGAAAGATCTGTTCCTTTAAGTCTACAGTTTGTTTGTCGTGAGGGTCTTTGTCGTTGTTTGATCAGATCTGGACCTACAGCCATTTTCTTGTTTCTCTGTAGGAGTCACACTCAGAGGACCACTCCAGTCAGGAGCTCAGGTTGACGCTCCGACTCACTTCACTCATCAGAGACAGGCTTCACAGTCTTAGACTTCCTGCCTGTCACTGAGAATGTTTCACCACACGAACATGCTGATTGTTGGTGGTGAGACATTTTGAATTGATGTAACGTGTTACTTTCACATTTTCTTTCTGAGCTTCATCTTTAGCTTCAAACTTTTTAAGTTTAATCTGGTTTCAACCAAAACAAATCTGAGTAAAGCACAAATTAAAGATGTAAAAGCACTAAATTGCCTTTATTAATATCCAACAAATAATATTCAATTTCTGACACAAGTTTTGATGTTTTATTCTTTCCTCAGTTTTAAGAGAAAAAAAATATCTGTGTCTCAATTGGAAAATGAAGGCACTATTTAACTTGGCCTTCAGAAAACCCTGTAGAACCATCAAACAGAACCCGTGGTCCTATCAGAACCATCTGCTGCTCATGGGTAACTCTTTGGAGTCTATGCTGATGAATCTGTTGGAGTCTCTCCCAATGACTCTGTTGGAGTCTCTGCCGATGAGTCTGTTGGTGTCTCTGCTGGAGTCTCTCCCAATGACTCTGTTGGAGTCTCTGCCAATGAGTCTTTTCTCTGCCGTTGATTTTATTGGAGTTTATGCCAATGATTTTTTTTAGAGGTGCTGCCAATGACTCAGTTGGAGTCTCTGCCAATGACTCTTTTAGAGGTTCTGCCAATGGCTCTGTTGGCGTCTCTGCTGGTGCGTCTGTTGCTGTCCCTACCAGTGTCTCTGTTGGAATCTCTGCTGATGACTCTGTTTGAGTCTCTGCCATTGAATCTTTTGGAGTCTCTGTCAATGACTCAGTAGGAGTATCTGCCGGTGAGTCTTGGTGTCTCTATTGGAGTCTCTTCCAATGACTTAGTTCTCGAGTCTCTGATGATAACTCTTTTGGAGTCTCTGCCTGTAACTCTGTTGGTGTCCTTGCCGTTGTCTCTGTTAGTGTCTCTACCAATGACTCTTTTGTAATCGATGCTGGCGACTCTAATGGATTCTCTCCTGGTGACTCTGTTGGTGTCCCTCCGCCTGTGTTTCTGTTGGTGAAGTGTCATTTCTTTTTTCTGCATCTGATTATTTTTCTAAAATAAATATTTTTAATTCACAGCCTTCATATATTTACCAAAGGTTTCAATAGGTTTGATTGTTTTTTTCTGGTTGGAAGTAAAAACTTGTCTTCTTTAAATGTTTGAGGTATACCTACAAATGCAACAATTTATTAAAGCAAACAATATTCAGAGTGGTTTTAGACTTGAGCTGATTCTGGTTTCTTTTATCTGTTAAAACAAACAAACAAAAAACAGCCTCACCAAATTTCTGATTTTTAGCATTTTTCTGAACTTGCAGCCATTTGCTCAGTTTAACTCCCCCTGGATTTCCTGTTGCTCACCACATTCAATATTAAAGTTTCAGTGTCTGTTTTGGGGATGACTCTCAGCTACTACCACACCAAACTTTACCTTTATCTGTAACACTGAGTTAAAATTATTTTTGGTTTGCTAAGGTCACTTAGCAGCAATGGCCATCTTGATTGGCTCCCAATGATTACTTCCTCAGTTTCATTAGTATCCATCCAGTGAGATAATTTTGCTAACACAAACGTCATTTGTTTTCTTACAGCCGCCAAGCATCCCTCCTCGACCTTGTCCCTGAGTGGGATTGTGGGTAGGATGATGTCATCTGGTGAGCGAGCAGCTTCTTCGTCGTCCTGCACTTCGGTCAACACTGTCTGCTCGGAGGGCGAGCGTCCCACCTCCTTCTC
This sequence comes from Simpsonichthys santanae, assembly GCA_031762415.1. Classification (NCBI taxonomy): domain Eukaryota; kingdom Metazoa; phylum Chordata; class Actinopteri; order Cyprinodontiformes; family Rivulidae; genus Simpsonichthys; species Simpsonichthys santanae. The sequence goes on along the minus strand of JARVLU010001196.1, from coordinate 36,228,313 downwards.
TCTGTCGTCCTCCACCTCCTCCGTCTCTCTGCAGGACGCCTCCCACTCCTCCTCCTCATCCTCTTCATCACTCCCGTACGGTGCCGTGTCAGCCTACAACGCCTCCTCCTCATCCTCAACGGCCTCTACGCCAAAGAGGAACAGCTCCGACATCAGCCTGGACCTCACCCCCATTGTCAACATGCATGGAGGGGGAGGAGTTACAAAGTTGACAAGTATAAACCACACCCCTAATGGACACATAGCCAATCAGGTGTCAGCAGCTGTGGGAGCCACGCCCAGGCAGCTTTCCCGTCTGCAGAGGGTGATACTGGAGATCGTGGAGACAGAGCAGACCTACGTCAGAGACCTGAGGAGCATCGTGGAGGTAAGAACAACTTTGAAACATTTAGGAGAAAACAGCTCCTTATGCTAACTTTAATGGTAGTTAGCTCAATTATAATTTAAAGGTATACAAGTTATAAAGTTTAACATTCTCCATGCAGACTGGAGGTTTAACTTGCAAATTATATCAACGTCTTTAGACAGGAAGTTAGGATGGTAGTTTCAGCTAACAATAAAATCTAACTAATGGAATGGAATGTACTTACTGTATATAGCACCTTTCTATCTTATCAAGATACTCAAAGCACTTTATACTCCAATCTGTGCCCTCATTTACCCATTCATACAGCACTCTATATCTATACAAAGACTAATGAGTGCTTTAGATCACATTCATGATGGGACATCAGAAGCAATGAGGGGTTCAGCGTCTTGCCCAGGGGCACTTCAGCATGTGACTACTGGTGGAATCGAACCCCCAACTCTCACATTGGAGATCAACTGCTCTAACCACTCAGCAGCTGCCACTAACTTTGCTATAGCTGTGAGATAACAGCTGGTGATGGTTCAGCAAACAACATGGCTGACAGTGGGGGGAACTCGAGCTATTAATAACACTGACAGCAAGGAGGTTTAGCTAACGGTAAATTGACAGTGGGTAAGGTGTAGCTAATGGTAAAACTGAACTCGAGAGGTTCAGTTAATATTAAACTGACAGAAGAGAAGGTTTAGCCAACGGTAAACTCACAGTAGGTAAGGTGTAGCTAACGGTAAAACTGAACTGGAGCGATTCAGTTGATATTAAACTGACAGAAGGGGAGGTGTAGCTAATGGTAAAAACTGAATTGGGGAGATTCATCTAACAATAAAACTGACAGCATGTGAGGTTCAGTTAACGGTAAAGCAAGGAGGTTCAGCTAATGATAAACTGACAGTGGAGGATGTTAAGCTAACGGTAAAACTCACAGCTGGGGGAGGATCATAACAACAGTGTAACTAGTTTTTTCAGTCCACTTTTTGTGTGTGGGGGGTGGGGGGTTTGAAATCTAACATCAAGTTATTTTACATGTTTAAACATGAGAAATAAAGTTTAAAATGTATGATTATGAATAATGTAAAATATTTAAATTCAACCCAGCCGCCTCATTATTTTTTACTTCTTTTGTTATTTTTTTTTTTGTTCCATTCTTGATTGACGAGGTGAAACTCTCCCTCTTTCCAATGATTCAAACCATGAGTTAATTTACATATGCTTTACTTTTGGATTCAAAAATAGACTTCCCACAGCTAATTGACGTTAGCAAATACAAAAATAACTAATTATCTTTAAAACTTTGGCCTGCAGGATGGCGGGTGATATGCATTCTTTCATAAAATGGTATGACGTATAGTTGAGCCTTTTAAATTTTACAGAGTTTATAAATTTTTCCTGAATATGACTGAGATATTAAACCAATGGTCTGTTTGTTTATTTTACTTTGTGAATTTGAAAAGTTATTTCCAGGAATAATGTTTAGTTCAGGAATTGTTGCCCCTTTTTTTCTTTAAATAAAGTTCACTTCATTATTTTAGAATCCACAAAGTTCATCTTATAAAATCATTAAAGTGAATCTCCAAACGTGTTTGTTATTT
>JARVLU010001196.1:36199383-36214550 GCA_031762415.1 Simpsonichthys santanae | reverse complement strand
TCAGAGCTGAGGTGGGCTGCAGAACGTCTGTTTTCACGTCTTTGTAACACGTGTTACACCATCACAGGTCAACATGGAGGAGTTTTCAGATTTAACTCAAACTGTTCAGGTTAGAGTCTGATGATGTCACTCTGACGCTCAGCTGGTTAGAACTTTCCAACATGGCCGCCTCTGTGGGTCCTGCTTAGAACTTTTGGGTTCAGGAGAACCGATGAAAAACTGGACAGGATTCAAAGTTCAATAAACTTCAATCAATCAGGAAGAGGGTTTAACCTGGATTTTCAAAATAAAGCACTGATTATTTTCAAAATAAGAGAATGACTCTGTCAAAGCCTAAATATTACAACTTTTAGGCTTTTTATGTTTCAGTTGGATCATTTCCTGTTTGAAACTAATATTTAACTTTAATTTTCAGTCATCAAAGTTCAGTCTGATCCAGATCCGGATCCTGATCCAGTTCCTGATCTAGAATCTGAACCTGATCAGATTCGGGTCTTTATCCTGGTTCATATCCTGATCCAGATCCAGATCCTGAACTTGATCCAGATTCATATCCTGATCTTGATCTTGATCCTGATGCCCAACCTTATCCAGATGTTGATCTTGAACCAGATCCTGACCTTTATCCTGATCCAGATTGTGATCTTGATCTGAATCCTGATATAGATCCTGACCTTGATTTAGAACTGAATCCAGATCATGAACCAGATCCTGGTTTGGATTAAACTCAGAACCTCGTCTAAAATATTTAACCCTCCAGAACCTGAAAGGAACCTGAACATAACCTAACCAGAACCTGAACGGAACCTTTCTTGATGGACTTTTATTCCTCTTTGGTGTCGATTGGATCCGTTCTGTCATGAAAACCTTAATCTGAACAAATCCAAACTCCGATCAGAGAAAAAAGCAAAAATCAGAGGTTTGATGTCAAATCTGATCCTTCCTCTGAATCAAACAATAAATCAGAGATAATCTGGTTAATCTCATAAAGATTTTAATCTCTTTAAATAAATCTAAACCAGACTAAATGTGATCTGGTCTCGAGGTTTTGGGCTGACGGCTCGTCCAGACCTCAGTTCTGGACTGAGAAACTCTTAAAATCCAGTCGGGACCGATTCCTACTCTTGAGGTCAGAACCAGAACTAGTAAATATTCTGTTTGCAGGTTAGACGCTGAACTCGAACCTCCGGTTGTGGGTTTGGGTCCGGGTCGCTGCCGAACTCTCAGATGAAACAAAACAGGAAGTTGTTACCATCTACTTCCTGTCAGGTGAGATTTCCTGCAGCACCACTCTGCAGGAAGCGCCGAGATCTGAAGGTGAATCAGTTCTTTGACCTGAGTTCAGGAGGAGCTTCTGAACATCAGTTTGGATCAGAACCATTAAAACTTCAACAGAACTAATTAAATGTGAACTTGGACTCATGAACAGCTGATGAAACGAGTTTTAAGCAGGTCCAAGTTATGGATTTCTCTTAAGCAACAGGAAACAAACCCATCAACGCTCTGAAACACCCAGCTCTTTTCAGCTTGTCTCATCTGGGTTTTGCTGATATGAGCTAAAGTCTCGTCATACGAGGGTAAACGAGTGATTAGAGGTTGTTTAAGTCAAATTACAGACCCGGACAGAACCCGCCGACCCGCCCTGCTCTGAAAACACGGCTTTGCTCAGGGACCAGACTGGATCCAGACTCATCAGGAGTTCTGTCTCTGACCCACCATAAACCAGACTACCTGAACCGGAGAGGTCAGGTGTGGTCAAGTAGGTTCAGGGGATTCCTGGGGGGTTAGGTGGGTGGGGTGGGCACGTTGGGTTGGACTCAGAAGGGTTCAGGTGGGTTCAGGTTGTGTTCAGGTTGTGTGTAGGTGGTTCCAGGTTGTGTTCAGGTGGTTCCAGGTTGTGTTCAGGTGGTTCCAGGTTGTGTTCAGGTGGTTCCCAGTTGTGTTCAGGTGGTTCCCAGTTGTGTTCAGGTGGTTCCAAGTTATGTTCAGGTGGTTCCAGGTTGTGTTCAGGTTGTTTTCAGGTGGTTTCAGGTTGTGTTCAGGTGGTTCCAGGTCGTGTTCAGGTGGTTCCAGGTTGTGTTCAGGTTGTGTTCAGGTTGTGTTCAGGTAGTTCCAGGTCGTGTTCAGGTGGTTCCAGGTTGTGTTCAGGTTGTGTTCAGGTTGTGTTCAGGTTGTGTTCAGGTTGTGTTCAGGTTGTGTTCAGGTTGTGTTCAGGTGGGCTGACTGATCTCATCTCTGCTGCTGACAATCACAGGTCAATCACTGAAACAGACCTGAAAGAATCCCTGCTGACATGATCTCTGAAGACACCAGGTTCACCTGTCAGGCACCAGGTCAACAAGGTCACCATGTTGGGAGCAGCTTCCTCTGCTGCTACGTGCTGAGACGAAGAGTCTCCGCCGTTCATCCGTCAAAACAGAGCGGACCTAAACTTCGCACAGAGGTTTTTTTCCTCTGAGGCTGAGAAAATAAAGTTTAAACTTCACGTCATTCTGAGTGAAGCTTTAGGGTGGAGGTCAATCTGACTTGACCCCGCCTCCTCGTACTCATCCTCCTCCTTCATCAGTTTTGTTAAGCAGCATTGCTCAGATGCCACACAGTCAGCTGCTGTTAATCACTCCGGTAAACAGCCGAAGATGAAAAACAGAGCTGGGCTTCGGCTGTTTGGTTTGGCCCCAGCCTGCAGAGAGGGTGGGGGGTGGGGATGATGGAGTCAGAGGTCACAGGGGTCACCTGGAGTTGAGTTTGTTTGTTTAGCGGAGGAAAGTCCTGAGAACAGAGCAGAGGTGACGAAACACTCTGAGGTGTGAACATAAAACTGTTAAACTGGTTTCAAACCTTTTTAAAAACCAGTCAAATGATTTCAGGACTTAAGTTTAAAGTCACTGGACGACGTGAACCTGTTAGCAGCACCACGCTCAGGTTCTGACCCGCCAACGAAAAACCAAATTCTTTAAAGAGTACAGTCCAGAGACGACGGTTGAGCTTCAGGTCCCGACAGGAAGACAGGTTGGAGTTTCCATGAGCTGAACGTCAGCCCCTCTGCTCGTTTCTGTCCTTTTCCTCCTGAACTCTTTAAGGTTTGTCTCTCTGGGTTTAATCAGAAGATTTGTCTCGTCTCGGTCTTCACTGACATCTCCTTGGTTCCTCCTCCTCCTTCTGTGGTCCCTCAAAGAAAAAACACTCAGCGCTCCCTCTTCTTTTCCCACAATCCCCCACTAATAATGACCACCAGCCACAAAATGAGTCCTGACGCCGAGGAGGAGCGGAGCGTCCATGACTGTGGACATGTGTGTTTGTGATAATGACAGACTTGTTTGGAGCTCATTAACTAAGAATGCACAGAGAACCAAGAGGAGGAACCTCAGAACGCTGGAGACCATACCAGCACGTCTCCTCCAGTCCTCTTTCTGTCCTCTGCACTGGTCTTTCTGTCCTCTGCAGTCCTCTTTCTGTCTTCTGCAGGTGTCTTTCTGTCCTCTGCAGGTGTCTTTCTGTCACGCAGATGTCTTTCTGTCCTCTACAGGTGTCTGTCTTTCACGCAGGTGTCTTTCTGTCCTCTGCACTGGTCTTTCTGTCCTCTGCACTGGTCTTTCTGTCCTCTGCACTGGTCTTTCTGTCCTCTGAACGGGTCTTTCTGTCCTCTGCAGTCATGTTTCTTCTCTCTGTCCTGTAGTGTCCACAGAAATGTTTCAGATTTTTTGTCTTCCTGTGACAACAGGAAGTGAAGTGATCAGAGGTCATAAAAGCTACAGATTACTGAGTGGCAGAGAAGTTTGGGTCTAAATGTGAACAAAAGTAGAACTTGTTTGTTTCAGAGTTGAGTTTTTCTCAGAGTGTTTTTTACTTAAATTCATCAGTTTGTGTTTGAAAGACAAAAACAGTTTTTAATGATCTGAAGGGGAGAAGAGCACCTGCAACAAGAAGGTTTTTATGTTAAATTTACAACTATTAGTTATCCTCATCAGAAAACATCATTTTTCACATGTTAAACTCGACTGAATCTTTTTTTTATATATATACACTTTAAAGACAGAAAGGTTTAAAGTTTAAAAACAATCTGTTCCTGTTTCTTTGGATGAATCCATGAAAAATCCTAAAGCTAAGAGATGAATGGGTTATTGAATGTACTTCAATGTCATGAAGAGTTTTTCCTTCCCTGCTGTGGACCCCTCACTGAATGATTGACAGGTCAAAGGTCAGTGGTCAATTAAAGTTCAGTAACAGCTCCTGTTCTCAGAAAGATTTTATAGCGTCAATAAAACTGTACAAAAATCAGTTGTAGCTCAGTTTCTGTTTTTTTTTTTTTTTTATGGTGACTTTGATGTTTTCGAACCTTCTCTGCCCTCAGTTTTCCTGGAAACGCTGGAAGTGTGTGGAAATGAAAATAAAGATGGGTGTAATTCTTCAGGGGCTCTTGGTGTCGTTCACCCTCCTGTTGGTCTAAAATAATCACCTCGCTCGTTCTGAACAGTTTCCTGTTTAGAAACAAGTTTTAAAACTTTTTTATCCACAACAAGAAGAGGCAGAATGATAACTTCATTATTAAAAATCAAAGTGCTATTTATTGTGACGGTACTGTTAAAACAACACAATGTAAAAATTTAAACGCTACTCTGTTCAGATGTGCATACAAAGTAAATACATTTAAAAATCCATTAAAACATCCAATAATAGCTTATAAAAATAATAGACACCCAATTATTCATTCATTCTAACTTTATTTATACAAGTTAATCCCATTGAGCCTCGAGGACTCATTTACAAGAGACCTGATTTCAACAAAGAGTGATGACAACAGCAACAACAAATGGGCTCTTAACAATTCTGTTTTTATCTTTATAATTCGCCTTATAATCTACAGTAGTTGTTTTTGCTATTTTTTTTGCCATTTTATTTTAATTTGTAACAACAACAAAAAATAATCTGTATGCCTCTTTTATGATTTGCATTCAGGCCCAAAAAAATCCAATCCGACCCGGCCCCAGCCCATACCCATCATTTCCAAACCCCACCCGACTCGACGAATTAACAGTAATTACAAGTCCGACTCCCCCCCCCCCCCCCACCCCGACATTTTAAATTAAGCTTTGACTGCTCATAGTTATTAACGGTCGGTGGACGCGCACGGCTGAATAAAAAGGGCAGAAGATCGGAGCTGAGGGTGTGTTTGACCTTTCATCAAAGTGCATTAAAACCCTGCTTCTGCCTGCATTCTGCATTATTCAGACACGGACCCTGCTCTGACATGTCTGCAGCTGAACGTCCATTTGGGCGAAGGATCGCTGCCTGGCAGTAAAGTCTCATCTGAAGCTTAACTGAATTTTATTTGACCTCTTTCAAAGCCGGTCAGCTCGCGGTGAAATGACCGCGTGCAGCCGGTGATTATACCCCATCTCACAACAATCACAAGAACACACAATATCCTGCAAAGGCACAATATCCCAAAAGATTTAACACAATCAGACAAGATCTCCAAATATCCTACAAGATCTCATAAAGTCTCACAATAACTCTCAAAACCTCACAAGATCACACAGGTCTCTGTGTCTTACAATATACCTCAAGTTTCTTACAGGGTCTTACAAGACGCAACAAGATCTCATGAGTTCCTGTTTGGTCTCATAAGATCAAAAGAGATCTCCTAATTTGTTCAAAATTTTATTTAAAGGTTTGACCAGCTCAACACTGACTCGTCCAGTTTTCTAAAATGATATGAGTCTGAACTCTGACATGCAGATGACATGCATGAGGACTGAGGACTGGTTCTTCGTTTGAGTTTAAGGGTGCATTCACACCAGCCTTGTTTAGTTAGCTTTAACCAAACTCTAGTCCGTTTGCCTAGAAAGTCTGGTTAGTTTGGGGAGGTGTGAATGCGCAATCGAACTCTGATGTGGACCAAAACGTGAACTCTGGTCCACCTAAAAACTTAGGTCTTGGTCCATTGGAAGTGAACTCTAGCGTGGTTTGAATGCAGTGTGAATGCAAGCGGATCGGATACCGCTCCAAAAGCAGGAAGTGGTCTACAGCGCAGGGCAAACAAACGTGCATGTCTCTTACCTCATACAGAGCCGTCAGCCGCCTCGTGTGGAAAACAACATTCTTCATGGGCTTCTGCCTCATCTTCTGCTCATGATGAGTCCATTGTTGAAAAATGACAAAACAGAAATCCTAAAACTGCTAAAAATTTGATGCCACTCCATTTTTGTTTTAATTTCTGATCTGTGGTTGAACCTGTATGCTTCACACAGGTTGGTCGTTATATTTATTATCTGCAACGTTTTTATGTCTATATTCCGATTTTACTTCATTTTGTATGTTGCTTATGTGCTGCCTGTTTTTTGTTTGTTTGTACAGCACTTTGGTTGGCCTTGTTGCCATTTGAAGTGCTCTATAAATAAAATGGTATGGTATTTCCAGAAGAACAAGAAAAAGTGTCTTCTTCAGAGGTTTTTGTGTTGTTTCCTTCAGTAGTTCTTGGTGCAGCACCACCACAGGCGAGGGGGGGAACAGGTTGGCTCAACTGACTCAGTGCAATGTGAATGGGAACCGCACCAGCTGAAAATGTAAACAAATGTTCTGAATTTTGGTCCCCAATCGAGCCGAGTCTACCAGACTATCAGGTGTGAAAACACCCAAACTTACGGTGACATTATAGATATGGATGCACCTACAAGCAGATGTTGGACGCCGTCTATCATGGTGCACTAAGATTCATAACTGGCTGTAACTGCCGTACCCACCACTGCACCCAGTATTCACTGGACAACTGGCCATTATCTACACATAGACTCTCTCAGTGGTATATTTTCATCTTTAAATCACTTCTTGCTCTGTTGCCTTCATACATCTCCGACATGTCACGTCATCACTGCAGTTACAGCGTCGCTCTCAGGACATCATTACCTGCAGTGTCCCCTCAGTGGACTGAACTAGGCAACAAGGCCTTCTCTTACGCCGCTTCTGTTTCCTGGAACAACTTACATAAAGATCTGAAGTTGTCGACTTTGACCTCTCTAGATTTTAAACAACGGTTCAGTTCAACACAAAAATCAACGCAGACATGTTCCTGGTTTTAGTTTTTTGCCTCGCTCCATAATGTAGCTTGATTTTATTTTGTTTTCTATCACTACTTTTATTCAATTTTTATTTTATATGCATTTTTATGGCTGTTTATTTTTGTCTGTACCTTAATCTGTCGTTTTGTTTAAAACAGGTCTCTCTTGAAGTTGAGTCCCTGTGACTTAATGAGACTAAGTAGTAGAAAAAAGGTTGAATTTTGGACTGAGGACATGGTCTGAGTTTGGGTTTAATGGACTTCCATCATTTTAAAGATTTAGTTCAGCTTCAGATATGTGTCCACATGTCTCTGTGTCCTCAGTGACCCTTCTCTCTGCATGTCCCAATAGACATGTCTCTGTTTGTGCCCAAAGTGACCTGTCTCACTTTGTATCTTCAGTGACTGTCTCTTTGTGTCCTCAGTGATCTCCTGGAAGATTTGGAGCGAAGTCCTGATGCGGCGTCCATCGCAGAGTGTTTTGTAGAGCGGGTGAGTCCAGAACTAGGAACCAGTGAACAGCACAGAAACCCAAACCTTCCTTGTTGACTTACTTTTCTCAGTCGTCTCTCAAACTGAAGGTTTGAATCAAAATTCAGTCCTTCAGTTCTGAATATTTGGACGTTTTTCTCGGGAGCGCTCCACTTTTTATTCCTTGTCTTTCCGGCACATTTACCTGGGATGGTAGAACATCCCTACCACAGTGTGATGGGCTAATAGTGGTACTGGATGTCCCTCCATAGTATGATTGGTCTGTACTGGTACTGAACGTCCCTCCATAGTATGATTGGTCTGTACTAGTACTGGATGTCCCTCCATAATATGATTGGTCTGTACTGGTAATGGACGTCCCTCCATAGTATGATTGGTCTGTACTAGTACTGGATGTCCCTCCATAGTATGATTGGTCTGTACTGGTACTGGACGTCCCTCCATGGTCTGAGTCCATTCTGCACATGTAAACAGACTCTTCCTCTTTTAATCAATAATAAATAGTAAGTTAAATTTTACACAAGCCCTTTTGGCACATAGACCCATGGTACTGCTGATTGGCCTATCTGGACCTACACTGTACATGGAGCCCATTTATTTAAATTAATTCAATCGTTGAGAATGTTTCCAAAGAACTTGATTTCAAAATGTCTGAACTGTCCCTTTAAATAAACAGTTGCACTTTATTTGCCTTCGTCATGTTCAAGTTCAGATCCAGCACCGTAGAGATACTTGGGTGTCTCCTGCCTTGCTCAAGGGCATCTCATCAATAAGTAAAGATGTAGCCTGAATGAAGTCATCAGTCCCTGGCAGGGGCAGAGCCAGAGGGGTGACCGGGGTGGTAACTGCCACCACTGGCATCTGATTGGCCACCTCAGGTGCCACCTCTACATGAGTGACAAGTATGGTGGGGCAGTTGGAGCAAAAAAAGAGTAAATATCCGTCAAGCAGCTGCATTGTCTGGTGTAGAGGGAACCTATCGGTGTGAACTGGGTGAAGTTTGAACCACCGAGTGAAAATAAAGCAACAGTTGTGTGTAATAGTTCTGGTTTAAGAACCAGTTAATGAAGATTTGGCGACATCTATTGGCCAGTCTGTAACAAACAAATGGCAAAGGTGCAACTAGAAAAGTTCCTCGACAAACTTTGACGAGGACTGCCACGGTTTAAAATTTTTGGTTTGACTGTACCGTATGTTGGTGACCGCAGGTCCCTCCACACCGAATTTCAGCTCCATATGTCTAAAAATAGTTGTGTTATAGCCATTTGAATTTAGCTTGGTGGCCATCTTGGATTTTTTTAAATTTGAATTCAGAATCTGTTGGGCATCGCTCTCAGCAGCCAACACGCTAAATTTCAGCATAATATCGCCCCAAATGTATAATTTACAGTACTATATGTATTTCCTTTTTAGTTTAGGTGGCCATCTTGGATTGTTGAGTTGCCATCAGAGGTTAGGGATCACTCTCAGCTACCAGTACATCAGGTTTCAGCTCAGTAGCTCTAAAAACATCTTATTTATAACCATTTGAAATTAGCTGTGGCGGCCATCTTTAATCTTTGATTAGCATTCAGAATTTGTTGGATGTTTTTAGGATTTTGTAGGCAGGGCACTTGGTTCTGTTGACAGGGCGAGGCGCCCTCCTGGAATAAAAGCAGGGAAAACACTAGATTAGCAATTGGCACGTGTTTGGAATGATTCTTATTTACACCACAAATATTAGCTCTATAAGTCTTAAAACGGCTGAATTATAGCCATTTAAAGTTAGCTGGGGTGGCCATTTTGAATTTTTGGTTGGCATTTAGAATTTGGTAAAAATTGTTTTCAGCTACTTTACAGAAATTTTCAGCGTTGTCTAAAAATGGCTGAATCACAGCTCTTTGTAAAATTAGTATTAGCAGTTAGCTTGAAATTGTGACTAACATTCATCATTTTTTGGATAATTATTAACTAAGAACACACAAAATTTCAGCTCAGTATTTATTAAAAAAATGTTTTAAAGCTGAGGTAGAGCCATTTAAAATTAGGAGTGGTAGCCAACTTGAATTTTGATCAGCATTCAGAATTTGGTAAAGACCGTTTTCAGCTATTTTAGTTTTGTATGTCTAATAATTGCTGAATTATAGCCTTTTGTAAAATTAGCATTACAGGTAAGCTTGAAATTATGATTGGCTTTCAAAACGTCACAGTGATTGTTTTGGCTGAGTAATCTTTAATTATTTCTAATTCTGATTCTCTGGATCTGTTTTTCACAGAATTAAACCAAACAAAGTTGCTCGGTCCAACCTGAACCTGTTTCTTTTTTCAGAGTGAAGCCTTTGACATCTACACCCTGTACTGCATGAACTACCCAAAGTAAGTACAAGTACACATTTTAACATGACCTCCAGAGAGACGCTTTGGTCCAAATTAAATGAGCCAGAAACTTTATTGCATTCTCTCCATCACAAAACAAACAAATCCCTTCTAGATTTTTAACTTTTTAAAAACATTTTAAAGTTTTAAGTTTCATAAAACAGTTTGTATTCACTTTGTTATTCTTATAATTTTTGAGCATGTGATTTGTGTGGACTTCTTGTGATACGTGTGTTTTGTGGACTTGGAGGAGGCGTTCAACTGTGTTCCTCAGGGTTCACTGTGGGGGGGTCCTCTGTGAGTGATTGGGGGCCCGTTGCTACGGGCTGATCAGTCCCCGTACAAGCGTGCGAGAGTTTGGTTCATGTTGCTGGTAAGTCAGACCCTTCAGGGTGGGAGTTGAACTCCACCAGTGCTACACGTTGTCACTGATTCTGTTAATAACCTTTATGGACAGAGTTTCTCGGTGCAGCCAGGGGGCGGAGGGAGTCCGGTTCGGTGGCCTCATGATTCCATCTCTGCTCTTTGCAGATGATGTGGTCCAGTTGACGTCATTATGCCGTGATCTTCAGCTCTCATGGAGAGGTTTGCAGTTTAGTGTGAAGCGACTTGGATGAGAATCAGCGCCTCCAAATCTGAGGCCGTGGTCTTCAACGGGAAAAGGGTGGATGGGTCTCTTCGGGTTGAGGTTCTGCCTCAAGTGAAGGAGTTGAAGTATCTCTGGGTTTTGTTCACGAGTGAGGGAAGAACGGAGCGCGAGATTGACAGATGGATTGGTGCAGCGTCTGCAGTATTGTAGACTCTGTGCCGGTCCACTGTGGTGAAGAGGAAGCTGAGCTGTAAGGTGAAACTCTCTGTTTAGTCGGCCTACGTTCCTACCCTCATCTATGGTCACAAACTCTGGATAGTGACCGAAAGAACAAGATCGCAGAATCAGGCGGTTGAAATTAGTTTCTTCCGCAGGGTAGCTGGACTTTCCCTTAGCGATAGGGTGAGAAGTTCAGTTATCCAGGAGAGACTCGGAGTAGAACCTCTGCTCCTTCACATTGAAAGGAGCCAGTTGAGGTGGTTCGGACATCTGGTAACAATGCTTCCTTGCTTTAGCAGGAACTGTCTTTCCTGCTAAGGCGACTGAAATTGGTCATGTGACTATCACATGTCGACGCGCCATTGACTCCAAAGGAAATGGTCATCAGTAAGAGTAGGCAACATCAGACACTTGAGAAGGCGGTGAAATTGATGCCCGGCACCTGCTATTGAAAAGGCAGCTCTTTGGTAACTCCTCCTTCAGCACCACCTCTACTCCACTTATCTTTTCTATCCACACCACGGTAAAACAGTTCAAGCCCTGCTCCATGGCTGCGAGCCTTGCTGCCTTTCCACTTGGACACATAAAACATTTACCTTCCTTCTCTGCATCATGCCAGCCAGCTCTCTACCTTTGCCTGTCATTGTCCCCACATTTAGAGGTGCAACCCTCAGTCCTAGAATCTTGACTTTCCTCTTCTCCCTCTATCTCCTGACATGTTTCCCTCTTTCATAGTCTTCTACAAAATGATCTCATCATCTAAAGTAAAGTTCACTTTCAACAGTCAGTATCAATAAATAACAATAAGTATCAATAACTGATCAGTTTGATGATCAGCTGAGGTCAAACCGGGACCTGAAACAGGTCATTTAGAACAAACAGAGATTGGGAACATCTTCTGAGATGTAATCTAAAAGTCTGGTCGGTTCTCCGCTGCAGAATTCTGGTTCTTCTTGTGGTTGAAGACAATTCTCTGAATGTTTCAGGGTTTTTTCAGCTGCAGGAGGAATTCAGGATGAACGGGGTTTGTTCCTGCTGAACACATCTATGCTGCGGTGTCTGCAAAACGTATTACTCTTTCTCTGAATTCCCTCCTGCCATTAATCTGAAGGAAAAGAGGCTCGTTTCCTCTCCCCTTATCCCCATTGGTACCCTGACCTCCTGCCCTTCGTTTCCTCGCCTGCTCCTTCTCTCCTTCCTCTCTGATCTGGTTTTCTGTCTGTCTGCTGTGATGGATGTTTGTCTGAGGATGCAGCAGCTGACTCTCTGTGTTCCAGGAGCTGCACCTCCTCCTCAGCGGAGGGGCTCAGACCCGAGGAGTTCCCATCCTCATCCTCCATCTTCTCCTTCGTCTTCCTCTCCTTTTCCCGTTTGTCTGTCATTCAGCAGCTGAAGGCGTCTGTCGTTTCTCCTGCTCCCTTCTAGATGAACTGATGATGGGAGTTCATTCTAAAGTGTCCTCGCCTCCTTTCCTCCCGCAGCTCAGTGGCAGTTCTGAGGGACTGCATGAAAAATGAAAATCTGGTTCGGTTCTTCCAAGAGCGACAGACGACTCTGAGCCACTCGTTACCTTTGGAGACGTACCTGCTCAAACCGGTGCAGAGGATCCTCAAATACCACCTGCTGCTGCAGGTGAGACGTCACACCACAGGACGTACCTCACGTTCTGCATGTACCTACTGACAGTAAAAGACTTGGTGGGTCTGTCTGGTGACATGCAATGCAGCTCAAACACCAGCAGAACCTTCCCAGTTCAGCGTCTGTTCTGGTTCTGGACACGTGGTGGCGAGCGAGCGTCAGGCCTCACCTATGCCTCTCATGTCCCAGAAGCTCCATGGCGTGTTGCCATCACGATGGCGTTCACCTGGTTTGTCGTTTCAGGAGCTTTCCAAACACCTGGAGAAGAGCGAGCCTGGGTACGAAGTGGTGGAGGACGCCATCATCACCATGACGGCTGTGGCGTGGTACATCAACGACATGAAGAGGAAGCAGGAGCACGCCGTGCGGCTGCAGGTAAACAGCTGGTCACACCTGGACCGTCCAGCCACTTCAAAGGTGAAACATTCAGACAGAAAAAAATAATAATAATCCAGAGTTACATCATCACCCAGCTGGCAAGCTGATCTGATCTTCATGTCACTGAGACTTCATCTGTTCCTGCAGGTGGATTAAAATAAAACAGGTTAACAGATATTTCCTTAATTAATTAATTTTTTTATTCTGGGATTATTCGTTTGATTATCATCTGTCGACAACAGCTGCCTCCAAAGAGCCTCATTAAACTGTAAATGTGTGACGTAGATTTAGATCAGAAGGGTTCAGTGTTAAGGTCAAGGTTTAAACTTAAGGTCAGGGCAAGGTCAGTGCTCAAGTTTTTGATTCAAGGTCAGAGGTCAAGGCTGATTGGTTTTAAAACCACAGATTAAATCCCAGCAGTTGATATTTTTAAGTGTCTTTGTACATTATAATTATAGTTTTATTCATTTCTATACTTTCTGTATAAAGATTAAACAGCTGTTATTTAGATTTAAAAAGTTTAAAGATGTTTTAATCTCCTCATGACTTTTTTTGTAAGTTAGCTGCTTTAGTTGACCTTTGACCTGTCCCCACCTCTCCGCAGGAAATTGAGTCCCTGCTGATGAACTGGAGCGGGCCGAACCTCAGCGGCTTCGGAGAGCTGGTTCTGGAGGGTTCCTTCAAGGTGCACAGGGTGAAGAAAGAGAGAGCGTTCTTCCTGTTTGACAAGATGCTGCTGATCGCCAAGAAGAGGCTGGATCAGTTCGTCTACAGCACACATATCTTTGTAGGCATCTTCCATAAGTTTGAGCTATGTATGGAGGTCCTGTTTCCTGTTATGACTTCCTGTGAGCTGCACTAAATGGAGTTCCTGTTTCTTGCTATGACTTCCTTGGAGCTGCTCTGTGTGAATGTCCTGTTTCCTGTTATAACTTCCTGTGAGCTGCACTAAGTGGCATTCCTGTTTCCTGCTATGATTTTCTATGAGCTTGTCTGTACGGATTTCCTGTTTGCTGTTATAACTTCCTTTGAGCTGCACGAAATGGAGTTCCTGTTTCCTTTTAAAATTTTACCTACTTCCTGTGAGCTGCTCTGTATGGAGTTCCTGTTTCCTGGTTGTTTTTAACAACTTCCAGTGAGACGCCCTGTATAGAGATCCTGTTTCCCATGCTGTGTGTCTTTTGGCTGCAGTGCTGTAACCTACAGCTGGTGGAGAACCTGAAGGATCCGCTCTGCTTCAGAGTGTCAGATCAGACGATTCCTAAGCAGCAGCAACACGTCGTTCAGGTGAGTCGTCTCACCCATAGAAGCTACCTGACTTGTCTGTTGTCTCCTGAAGACATTTCTCCTTTCAACCAGAAACCTTCTTTAGTTCTGATCATCGGCTGGTTTCAGGTCTATAGGTAACTGTTAAAGCGATCACAGTATCGGGGCCGATGAGCCTCTGACCCACCTGTCCATCCTGTGAGTCGTCATGTGACCCAACCGGCTGGAACTGAAAAGTCTAAACTGAGCCCTTGGATGGGAACCCAGAAGTTGAAGCCAGAACAGGACCGGCTTTACTGTTGGCTGATTTCAGTACAAGTTTTAAGCCCCGCCTCCTTCACGTAAACAAACAGGACATCGGTCACCTCAGATCAGGTTTCAGGTGTGACTGTATAGTTCACCTTGCTGCTGTTTGTTCAAATATTCATTTTTCTAACTCATTTAGAAGTAACTAGTTACTTCATGGTTTTAATCATGAGACAGTGATTGTGTAAAGCATAGTGGGCGGGGCTTAAATGGCACCAGTGCTGAAACTGGTTCTAAAAATCCAACATGGCAGCTCCTGCTGGCTGCAGGTCCCAGCAATGAGAGAAGCTGGAGGTTGGTTGGTCGGGGGTTTATTTCTGGATCCAGTGATCAGAACTGACAAAGAGCTCTGGATGAGAGAAATGTCTTCAAGAAACAAAACAAGAAGTCCACTTGTCTTCTCTTAAACCATGTGGGACTGACATTTCCTGGGTGGATGAAAGTCCACACCAGGGAGCTGATGTTTGGTTCTTGTTCCAACCTGTTGCAGACCAAGAACCAGGAGGAGAAGAGGCTGTGGGTGCACTACCTGAAGAGACTCATCATAGAAAACCATCCGGCTTCGCTCCCGCAGAAGGTAAAGAGGGTCAGAGGAAGGTCAGGGATGATAAGCCTGTAGATAACATAAAAATCAAACTCAATTAGTTTCATCGTTGGTAACTGACCTGGAATGAGAGGAAGGGCTGTTAGTTCTTGGGGGTAGTGCGAATTAGTATTGGTTCCCCTCAGCAGTTCTCTGTTGATCTTTGCTGCCACCTGCTGGTCAGGAGAAGAACCACAACCAAGCTGCTGCCTCCTCTGACGATGGGTCAGGATCGTCCACATGATGGGTCAGGATCCAGGGTCCACATGATGGGTCAGTATCCT
>JARVLU010001196.1:36179876-36194503 GCA_031762415.1 Simpsonichthys santanae | reverse complement strand
TTGGATGTAACTGGGACCCTGTGTACATAATTTAATTTCATCACATGTACCACATGTGGTGCAAATGACAATAAAGAATCTCTGACTCTGAAAAACAACAGAACCGTTTAGTCCAGTTTGACAATCCTGTAAAACTCATACCAGAACTGCCTACTGCTTCCCAGCTTTTTCCCAGTTTTCCTAACTTTCTGAAGGTGTTTCAGAGATTTCCTCTTAATTTCACTTTGTGTACCTGAGTATTCCTTAGAGGATGAGCTTGGTGGCTGGGGATCAGGGTCCTTACTGGATCACAGTGGAAGCACATCAGAGTCCTGGGTGGATTTCAGCAACAGAGTATTTGGATTTGGGGTGGAGCGTAGTGGCAAGGTATCAGGGTCCAGTGTGGGGCATGATCCCAGGAGATACCAGCAAACAGCTCTTCAAAATGATTCTCAAATATATTTGCTAAAAACTGGACTTCCAGTAGAGTAGATGATCAACTGCAGGTTGATGAATCTCTCAGATCCTTCTTTAGGTCTTTATTGGAGTTCCTCTGCTGGAGATAGTCTTTTAGGGTGGTCCAGTTTCTTCAGATTTCTCAAGGTCACCTAGCAGACCAAGCCTAGCATGCTAATGGTGCTTTGTGAACTGTAGAGAATACAAGCATCCAAATCCCCCTCAGAGCTTTGACAGAGCAGTACCTCAAAGTGTTGAACTTTGCTAGCTTATTCTTTTCTGGGAACTGTCTGACCTGGCAGTGACATAGTCACCTTCTAAACTTGTCTTTCACATGTTTCATAGTTTTCCTCAAACATTTTAAAGGTGCAGTTTTGTGAAATCTGGTTTATTGGATTAATAATAAAAGACTTGTTGGCTACAGTACTGTGGCTGAGTTAACCCCTTCTGCTCCTTTAAGTTTGTGTTTTTGTCATTTCCAGGAAGCCAGATGAGCCAGTTCTAGGATTCCCCACCAACACTCTCATCTCCGGAACTTCCACCTCTGCACCCTTAGTCTTCAGCCCCAGCCCCACACACCAGCCGCCTTCTCCTCCCAAACATCCCCCCACCTCACCATTCAGGGTCATCCCATCATCCTCTCCCACCCCTGTATCTCCTGCAGCCTCCTCCAACTCGGCCATCACAGCCCTGTCCTGTTTATCCCCACCTCCATCTTCTGTGTCCACCAGAAAAAGTCCATCTCCCTCCTGCCTTTCATCAGAGAGGTCTTCATCATCGAGAACAGGCGCCTCTTCTTTTGTTCGTCCTTCACCGTTTTCATCTCCCACCACTTCCTCCTCTGCATTTAGCAGATCCTTAGCTGTGTCTTGCATCAGTCAGTCAATCAGTCAGTGTATAGCTAAAAGCAGCTCTGCACGGCAACAAGCCCCACCCATAAAGGCAGTCAATCAAAGTCCTTCTTCCACTCCCCACCTGCGACGGCACTCTCCTTCTAAACTCCCCCAAGAACAACTGGACGCCAGTGCACCATCCTATTCCAAGTCTGGATGCACAAAGGATGGATTCCAACATCACAAATGCCCTCCATTGTCTCTCCAGTCCTCATGTCCATCTCCATCCTTTCTGCAGTCTCCTCTGGCTCCATCTATAAGCTTTCGTCAGCCTCTCTACACCCCCACGTCTTCCCCTCGACCCTCATTCCTTCACTCTAACAGTGGTTCATCACAGAATGGCAACAACAACAACAACTTTGGTTTAACGCCTGTCGGTCATTTAAAGAACACCAGTGGTTCTGTTTGTAGCAGCGGTTGGACAGTGTTTGAAGGCAGCGCTCCAGTACCACAACAGAACCACGTTCCTCTGTGGTCAGGGTCTCACAACCGTGTAGCACGGCCCTTTTCTGCATCTGAACCCAGCTCACGAGTTCAGTCTCCGTCTCCCTCCCCAACCCCAGGATCATTTTTCCGCCTATGCTCTCCACCTCCTCAACATAATTACTCCTCCCTAGCAAACAAACCTCCCCACCCTCGCAGCACACGGGTTAGAGGCCCCCACAACCATCTAGACCTTCATTTTGAGCTACCCAGGGCAGGTTCAGCATTTGGAGATTCTTCCTCAGATGGGAGACAGCAGATCCTGTCCCCTCCTCCTATTGGTGTGTCAGTGTGGACAAACGATGTAGCAACACCAAAACCAAGGCCCTCTCAATATAATTCCTCCTCTCCGTTCTTTTCTTCTACTTTGGGCTCACCAACAAACAACATTTCACCTTTACCTACATCTGCTTCCTCTTCCTGTCTCTCAAGGAGAAGTTCCCTGTCAAGATCATGTACTCTTCCCTCCCAGAATCTCCACAGGTCATTGTCTTCCAGCTTGGAAGACAGACTATCGAGTCATGGTCAGAGCAATGGGCATGGACCGTATCATTCTTGGGAAGATAGCGGCCGAAGGTCTTGTGGCTTTAGCAGTAGCACCCGAGGATCCTTTGACCAGCAGGGGTTCTGTCCAATTAGTCCGATGAGTGGGTGGTCCACACACAGCAGCTCCTCATCTTGCCTCAGCCCTAGAACTGGACTCTGTCCCAGCAAGTTTACCCCTGATAATGGCACCCCAGGTGGACAGCATTTCACTAATGTTCCCTGGTCGGGTGTTCAAGAACTTTCAAACAGATGCATTAGAACTGAAGACTCTGAAACTAGCATTAGCCCCCCCGTTTTCACCCCCTGTCCTCCTCCTTTGTCCTCATTGCCCCTCATCGCCTCCCCCAATCCATCAGACAGCCAGACTGAGTGGGGTGACCCAGAACCAGAGGAGGGTAACTATCGCAGTCAGCTGATCTGTGCTTATGTAGCCCAGCCCCCCACTAAGCAGAACCTCTCGCCCTCATGCCTGGTTTTCTCTCCTCTACCTGATATTTACCAGCACCAAGGTCTGACACCGGCTCAGATCACCCCACCATCCCAAATACCCCAGCTCCAAGTCCAAAGAGCGCCTCAGGTCACCACACCACCCTTGGTCCAGTCCCCTTCAACCCCCAGGTCTTCACCTCTGTCCTTCACCCATTCATCTCCTTCCAAACAGGGGAACCAGAAGGCCAGTTATGCCACCACCGTCAACCTTCAGATTGCTGGAAGTGGGAGAATAACCTCCTTCAGCACTGCCCAAGTTAGCCTGACCCAGACTCTGCAGGGTGGGGTTGGTCCTCCAGAACAGGGGCAGATGTCCAGGCGAGTTAGCATCAATGGACTTTCACCTGCTCCTCAGAACTGTAACAGACTCTGAGGAGCGTCCTGGATGATGTTCTTACAAGACAAGAGGCATTGTTCATGATGAGGAGTCCTGCAGCTGCTGGTCCAGATGTTTGTAACCTGACTGGATGTGAGCCCTACTGCTCAAACAGAACCTCCATGGAATTCATCATGAAGTGGATCCAGCATGGTGGGGTGTTATAAAGTGAGGGGGCCTTCAGACACTTTGTCCTGACATGTTTTCTCCAATGCTGTCGCTCCTCCATCCTTCTGGACTTTAAACTTTTAGCATTTTAAAGATCTGGACCTGTTGAAGGTCCGGTTCTGTGCTCAGACACAGCTTTGTGTGTTATTCCAGTTCCCGTGTTTTAAATGTTCTGTTCAGCCTGGTGTTCACCTGTGGTCAGAAATATTCTGGATATTCATAAACCCTGCTCAGATCTTTTTATATATATATAAATATTGTTTTATTTATGAATTTAGTCTTTTTTTTTTTCCTCTTTGGGACAAAATCAAGTCATAAAATCATGCTGGGGTTTTTGCACCGCGGCCTCAGCCTTGTGGTTTCATGAAACGACGTCTGGCGGGTTCTAACAGAACTTCAGACCAAACTGGTGTTTCTGGCAGGTTGTGACGAAGTGGAGATTCAACACAACCTGCTGGTTCTCTTACAGATAACTTTTATTAACTAGTGCTTACGTGAATGTTTTTGTACAGTGATAACTTCTACGTCTGTTGTGAATTGGCGCTTTATAAATAAAATGAATTGGGAAAAATGTGTTTTTGTTTTCATACTACTGGACTCAACACTCCACAGACGTCAGGAACTTCCAGGACCATCGGGTCTTCATAGAATGGAAAGTTGGATTGGGTTTATTAAAACACAACTATAACAGCTGATTTTAGGATGTTTAAAGATTAAATGTAAACTTGAGTCCTGAGAAAGGGGAAATCCACTCTACTGCAAAGGTTCTATTTTGATAACATGAAACGAATCCGGTTCTTCATCGCGTTCTACAATTGTTCAACTCAAGTCAACAACAACTCCAACTTGTTTCCACCTGTGTGTTTTTACTGACAAAAACTGTTTCCAGCTCTGAATAAATCAGCAGATGGTTGTGGAGGAGTTCTGGCCCACTCTTCTTTCCAGCATTGCTTCAGTTCATTGCTCAGCATCCCTCTGCAGTATTTCAGTCAAGTTCAGGTACTGTACGTTGGACCATTGTATCGTCTTGGTTCTGTTCTGTTTGACCCGTTCAGTTGTAGATCAGCTGCTGTGTTCGGGATCATTGTCCTTTTGGCCCCAGTTTGGTCCAAGCTTCAGCTGTTGGACTCAGAGCCTTTGGTCTACAGAGGAGTTCCGGATCCACTCGGTGACTGACAGGAGCCCAAACCATCAACCCTCCACCACAGTGCTGACAGCTGGGAGGAGCTGGTTGCTGCAGTGCATTCTGGGTTAAAAAACGGTCTTTTGGTCCGGTTCTGTCCCAGATGTCGTGTTTCCTTCAGATGAAACTTCCCGAACCTGTCATGTTGTTTTTAGAGGAGACGCTGTGACCTTTGAGCTGCTAACTGAGACTTGTAGCATTCGAAATGGAGTTTGTTCCTCTGAGCACTGCATGGTCTGACCTTCAGGGTGAATCTTCTGTAAAGACTTTCCGTTATCTTAAATGTTTTCCACTTCAGAATAATCTTTCTCCAGAATGATGGACACCTTTGACCCATCTCAGATTCACAGGCAGAAGTATCTGCACCTCTACGGTCATTGCTGATCTCTTTCCATCCTGGTGTTGTGTTACCTCACATCTGTATGCAGCAAACTTTGGCTGGACGAAGCTTTTCCACACATTGAATGTTTCGGCTTCATTCATCAAACTGAATATGTTGTGTTGTTTATGTGCTGGTGGAATGACCTCATTTTGTTTCTTAGTAAAAACCACGAGGTTCGTTTTTAACCATCCTTTTATTATAAATGTATTTATTTTATTTACTACAGTTCCCACAGCGACTCGGGAGACAAACATCACACCTGCGCAGTAATCATCAGACCGCTCTTACCTGAGAGCAAAAAGTTTTATTGTTGTCAACTTTATTCCACGGTTTTCATGCTGACCTGTGTTCTTCACCTGTGAAACACCTGCTGGACACAAACACAGAGGAGCGAGAAGGAGAAGGTCCAAGAGCAAAAATATCAATGATGCACCAAACCACCCTCTGAACAGTGTGTGTGTGTGTGTGTGTGTACCAGCTCACAGACGGCTCAGGATCCAAAGTCCAAAGTCTGACAGCCAAGAAGCACGTTTGATTTCACTTCTCTTTTATTTCCCACTGGATCTCCGTCAGTGTCCAAAGACAGTTCAACCTCGACGTCGTTTTTTCTGAAGTAAAATCAGTTCGTCGTGCAGAAACCGTGAAGTCACAAAGAATTCAACAGGAAGTTCTGTTTCATTGAACATCACATGTAAATGTTATCTCACCAAACTAACAGGCTGAACCCAAAGTAGATCTCATTCTGTTCAGGCTTCAAGCAGAAAGACTCACAGAAAACATCAAACATCAAGTTCCATGAGAACAGAGCAGGAAGTGACATAACTGCAGTTTGATATCTGAATCTGAAGAAGAGGAGGAGGAAGAGGAGGAGGAATGGGTGGAGTAAGAGAGTGAAAACTGCAAACACAATTAGAAAAGTGACAGAGAGGAAGAGGAGTGAGACTGAGTGGAGGTCTCTGCAGGAATCCTGTCTCCTGTCCTTTTTCCATCTGTCCATCAGTCTTTGTCCCACAAACGGAGCCACATGGAGACAAAGACCTGCACTGAGAAGACAGAAACCAGCTGTCAGAGGACAAACAGGACACAACTTTCTGTTTTAGGACTTTATGGTTTGAAGAGTGGACTTTAACTTGTTTGAAGAGGGAGATAAGTTGTGGTTCTGGATGGTCTCAGGAGTCCACCTGAGTCTGCAGCTGTGGATCCAGTTGAAAAGAAACCATTTCAGGAATTTTTCAGAACATTTCTACATCGTTTTATTCTTTCTTCTGCACCTTGGATCATCTGTCTAGAGTCCAGCTTCAGACCAGAGTCTGAAGACCTCCTCAGCTGGTCTGAGACTGGAACTGGCCTGCTGTGGGGCAGCTGAACTATCTCATTTGGACCTTGAACATAAATGTGAGTGCTGGTGAAGCAAGGATCTGCAGACAGATGAGGCTTTTGTGATGCAGATGATGGTTCTGCTGCTCGTGCAATGCTGAGAGACCGTGTGGTTCTGTGTTGTGTGTGTCTCTTTGCGCTGTTTTCCCAAACCCCATCCAGAAAAGTCTGCTCCAAAGACTTCATCAACAGGGTCTGCGCCAAAGATCTCATCAACTGGATCTGCAGCAAAGACTTTATCATTCGGGTCAATCACCTCACAGAGGTGGTCTTAAACCAGGTAGGACTGAGACAGAGCTTCTATTCAACCTGTTCCGTTCATAAATATTTTCCAAACAGATGCAGAAATGAATCAATGATTTGCTGGCTGCACATTTGTATCAACAATCATAAATTATCCATCCATCCATTTTCTTTACCTTCTTTTCAATTCTGGGTTGCTGGGAGCTGGTGTCCATGTCCAGCAGTGACTGTGTGAGATGCGAGGACACCCTGGGCATGTCTCCAGTCCATCGCAGGGACACAGAGACAAACAACCATTCACATTCTCGCTCACACAATTTAGAGTTACCAATGAACCTAGCATGCACGTTTTTGGTCTGTGGGCACAGGGAGATCATGAAAACTCCACTCAGAAAGTCTGGGAGTAGAACCTGTGACCTTCTTGCTGATAAATCTGCTGCTCCATTGTAATGCCTATCATAAATAAGTTTCAACATAAATTTATTACCTGAAGCAGTGAAGACGGGTAAGGATCACAGGTGCAGCTCATACTCATTCAATATGACCAATGTCTTGTTTTTAATTTTTAAAATGAAGACAAAATATTATTTTATTCAAGAACATTAAGTCTTGATTATCCTAAGGTTTTGAAACAGCAGCAATTCTTTAGATTTTAATTTAAAACTTCAACAATTGATATTTTTTTCTTATGATAAATTTGTTTTGTTGTGTACATAAATTAAATAGTTCAAGAGAAATAAGTATATTCTAATGCTGCAAAAACATTTATGTTTTAAACACACTTTAAACAGTTATGTATTTCCTTTATAACAACACAAACTCTCAATAATAAAAAGGATTCAGTTACAGATTGTGTTGTAATGCCCTAAAGCAACATTCTTGTATTAACGTGACTGAAGAATGCCAGCCTGTAGGTTTCTGTACGGTTCCATCCCAACAGACTTTTTTAAGTTGCAGGAAAAAATGCACTGTCAGACAGCCAAATGTCAGCATCAACGATGTTGCAAAAAGTGTGTAGAAATGAACAATTGAAGTTCTCAAAGCCTTTTGTCAAACCTAACCCAACTACAATCCTGCTCAAATTGCACAGTATAGATTTTTTTTGTCCATCCATTATGACTGACTGAAGAAGTCTTTCAGATAAAAGACGAAACGTGTCTACAATTTTTTTTTTGTTTTTGTTTTTTGAACCTGTCCAGAGGACCAGACTTAACTTTTTAGATCCACCCATTATCTTCCACTTGTTTTGGAGTCGGGTCACGAGGGCAACAGCTTAAGCAAGAAGGTCCAGACGTCTCTTTCCACAGCCATCTCTTCCCAGGGGTTCCCAGGCCTGCCGAGAGACGTAGTCTCTCCAGCGTGTCCTGAGCCTCCTCTGGAGTCTTCTCCCAGTTGGACATGCCTGGAAAACATAGGGAAGTGTCCAGGGTCCATCCTTACCAGATGCCTGAACTACTTCAAATGGTCCCTTTTGATTTGGAGGAGCAGTACCTTTTGAGTCTCTCTTGGATAATTGAACTTTTCATCCTATCTCCAGGGAGAGTCCAGCTATTTTGCTGAAAAAGACCAATTTTGAACACTTGTATCTACAATCTTGTCCTTTCAGCCTTTACCAAACTTTTGTGATCAAAGGTGAGGGGTAGAAACGTAGACTAAACAGTAAACAAAGACCTTTGCCTTTTAGCTCAACTCCCTTTTCACCACAACCAACCGCCACAGAGTCAATAATACTAAGGAAGTTGCATCAATGCATTTTTCGTTCTCATGCTCCATTCTTCCCCCACTCATGAACAAAACCCTGAGATGGTTGAACTCTTCCACTTGAAGCAGCCTCTCACTCTCAACCTGGAGAGGACAATGCACCCTTATCTGACTGAGAACCATACCCTCAGAATCTCATCTCAACTGCTTCAACTCGGCTGTGAACCATTCCAGTGAAAGCTGGAGACCATGACATGATAATGCCAACATCATCTGCAAATAGAAGAAAGAGAATCCTGAGGTCACCAAACCAGACTCCATCAGCCCTCTAGCTGCATCAAGAAATTCTGTCCATAAAAGTTAAGAACAGAACTGGTGACAAAGGTGCAGGGGAGTTCAATTCCACACTCTTAAGGGTTCTGACTTCCTGCCAGCAATGCAAAACAAACTCTCACATCACTTGTATAGAGACTGAATGACCCATGGCAACAAACTACCAATCCCATACTCACGGAGCATCTTCCCCAGTGCACATTAAGGAACATGCTTAAATGCCTTCTCAAAGTCTACAAAACACATGTAGAATGGTTGAGCAAACACCCCCTTGAATACCCTAGAGAGGGTAAAGAGCTGGTCTAGTGCTCCATGATGACCAGGATAAAAACCCACATTATTCCTCCTGAATCTGAGGTTTGACCATCAATCAGACTATTTTCTACAGCACTCCTGAATACACCTTGTGAAGGAGACTAAAGAAAAGTCACCAGCAGACTTCTTTATGTTAGCCCTGTTGAGCAGTCTTAAAAAGTACAGTCGCTGTTGAGACTTTTGAACCACTGCTGTGGTGTTAGCAGCCCAAATCTATTAGAAGTGAGGCAGGGTCTGCTCTGTGTTTCCTTAAATCCTACACTATCTTCTTCATTTTCTCTCTAGAAACAAGCGTTAACAGAAGTGCGATTGTAAAATTCTGAAACTTACTCTGGGCACTGGGCCTGTTTGGATATGTTTCCTCTTGCAAAATTATCTGATCCAACAAGAATATATGAAGTGAAAATATTTTGTCAGCTATAGGTGACAAAGTGAAATCATGCAGGGACAAGTTTCCAACAGAGATCACTTTCCTCTCTAGGAAAAGAAGGAAGAACCTCAAACCATATGGCACTTTCTGAACAACATACTGCTCTTTTACAAAAACATCTCATCAGAGGACCTGAAACTGTTAGTCTGAGCTTAAAATGTCTGAACAAAGTCACAAAGTCAGAGTCTAACCAACCAACTCATGTAACTCCTATAGGAGCAGGAAAAGTCAACCATCCTCTGAAAAATGTTTGATTTCTGATAGGAATAAAAACATCCTGTTCATTTGACCAGGAAGAATGGAATCATATCTGCAGAAATAATTAGACCAAACAATTGTGCTTTTAAAATATTTTGATTACAGTTTTTTGTACAATGGGAATTGCACCTATCCATCCATTATTAGCTTAATAAAGGGACTGCAGATGTTACTTTGTTGGCTATTGCTGATTAGCTGCAGCAGCCATCTTGAATGGAATAATAACTCCAAAAGTTAATCAACTGTATATTCAGTGAGTATTTCCTTAAAGAGTTGCGCTCATGACCAATACAGGCACATATTCCAGAAGGTGGGAGTGGGTTTATGAATAATGCATTCCTGGAGCAACTAGGACCTTAAAATTTCCTACAACTCATGGTTTGGTCCCAAAGAGAACAAAAACAGTTTAGTGAATGGGTTTATTTCTCATTATTGGTGGTGTGCCAGATCTAAATAAAACACCACTTTATTTTGGCAGAAATGTTCTGACTCAGCAGGACTTTGTGGTTAAAAAAAAAAAAAAAAAAAAAAAAAGAATTGATACCATGTGCTGGAACAAACCGAAGGGATTTAACATTGTTCAGGATACATGAGTCTAACAGATCAGTAATGAGGAATCACTTACTGTAAACCAACATTGTCAGTTGTACAGGATATTCATCAGATAAAAGTCCATAATTACCTTCTGAAGTCACAACTTTTATGTGTTCAGAAATACATCAGCTATATAAACAAGTCAGTCAGCATCAATAAAACATGTTTTCCTCCCTGTTATTTGTTTCTGACAGAATAATTGGGACATGTTTCCACTCTGAGGTGGTTCTTAAATTAAACATCAACTCAAACAAACCACAACACATAAAACCCTAAATTAAACAAGTTTTACTGCTAAAATCTTACAAAATCTAAACACATAAAATAAAATAAAGTAAGTTCGTCCCTGCAACAGTGCTTTTGGGCATCATCTTCTCCATGCTCACTCAACATTACGGTAATTCATTCGTTCAACCTTTATTTAACAGATAAGTCACATTGAGCCTCGAAGACTCATTTACAAGTGAGATCTGTTGGACAGACAATAAAAGTGGTGGAAAATGACACATAGGGTTTGAAGACAAAAAAAATTCCTAGCACATTTTTGACCTCAGTTTGAAGGTCAAAAATGTGATAAATTATCTTTGATATTTTAGCGTACCGTTTGGCATATGTTTAACGTATATCTTAGTTATATCGATCCTTATACTGTATACTGTTTATTAAATAACAACAGCAAAATATAAAGTATAAAAATAAACTTTATTTTTATACTTTATATTTTGCTGTTGTTGGCTGTAACTGGGACCCTGTGGACATAATTTTGTTCCACCTCATGTACCACACGAGATGGATTGACAATAAAGATACTTACTTACTTGGGGGAGCGGTGGCGCAAGTGGTTACACGGTGGGCTTGTGATCGGAAGATCACCGGTTCAAACCCCGGTACCGACAACATAAAAAAATGTGGGTGGAAAAAGGTGAAACACCCACATCTGCTTCCACCCTCATTCACCCCACTCTGGGCCCCTGAGCAAGGCCCTTAACCCCCACCATCTGCTCCCTAACAGGTCTCTCTTGAAAATGAGTTCTCGTTGCTCAATGAGACTAACCTGGATAAATAAAGGTTAAATGAAAAAAAAAAAAATACTTGGACTTGGTGCTTCACTTATGCCCACTCACATTATTTTATTTTATGTTGTTGTTTCGGAGATTTGAACCTGTGACCTGTGACAGGCCCACCTTCTCTAACCTTCATCACCACTCCCCATATAACAGAATTATCTATTTGGACTCTTATAGTTTATTGTTTTTGAGATACAATTATGAGATTTTTGTCCAAGAATGTAAAAAAAAAAAAAAAAAAAATGATTGTGCAACGACAAAGTCAAACATGTGGTCTGTCCTTGACATGGATCAGCACAGCTTTGCATGCTGTTTTGGGTTTCATGTACTTTTCATTCAGTGGAAGAAACATTTACCTACAAAGTAGATCAAACCATGTGAAGCAAGCGCACTACTAACCTGCTCAAACAGTCACAGCTCAGAAACAACACTGCGAAATAACAGAAAATACTTCATGAACACACACATACACACACTACTTCATTTAAAGGATATTGTACATTATGTAAGCTACATCTAAATCAACTGATAAGACAAAAGAAGACAAAGATAAGTAACGTTTCCATTGGTGTGTTTTTGTATTTGTCTTTATTATCCTTTAGTCAATTAGTTGAAGATTACAAAAATCCAAATTGATTCACATGAAGTGTTGGTCATTGAAAGAGATGAACGCCGAAATAGCATCATGCGGTGACGCATGCGCATTAGTGGCTGTTCAAAAAAAAAAAAAAAACTTGAATGAACTTCCAGTCCTCGTGGATCTGATCATTTCGTTGAAGAACATTGGGGGTGACGGTGTAATTTACCGTACACCCCTCCTGGCAGACGTCAGTGGTACATTCCAAATGACAGCGCTGTTAGCTTTCATGCTGGAGCATCGCACTATCAGAGCCAAGGACGATATTGATTTTAACAGAAATCTGACATCATTCTGGTGTCACTATATTTTTATGTAAAACTGTGAGTCGTTAACATGTCTGCGCCCAAGAAAGGAGACTTGTCTTCAAGTGAAAAGGAGTTGTTTGAGGTCATTACTGCAGGTAAGCCTGTTCGGCTAACGCTAATCCCAGCCTGGTTAGCTTGTAAAATAAGAAACATATTGCTATTAGATTGTGGTCAGCGTAAAAAAATTCTGCTACTTTTCTACTTCCCAGCCTATTTGTTGAAATAAATTACTCGTAGCTTTTTTAATCTGTTATAATCAGCCTTAGCTAGTAGTTAGAAGCTTATGTTTACCTTGCATGCAGCCATCATGAGTGATCCTAAGCTAATCTTGCAGGATTTTAAATGTTTGTTGCCAGGAGTTGTTCTTCAATAACTGGAGTTTTGTGCTTGTAGGAAATGTTCAAGAGGCCTCCAGGCTGCTGGGCTGTAAAGATGTTCGAGTCAACTGTCTGGATGAGGTACATTACAGAAGAAAACTTCATGATAAATTCAAGCTTCTTGAGCTTTCCACTTAAATATAGTTGAAGAAAACAAGGTTTAACTTGTTTGTTTATAAACATGTCAGTCCTACTTTATTTACTGTTTAGTATTTCAATATAAAATTGAAAAGCATGTTCTTGTATTTGTGATTAAACTAATTTTATAAAAGATAAACAGCTGTGGAGCTGTGGTAGCTCAGTGGTCGGTTCAAGGTTCTTATCATTCACATCACATGTGGTACATGAGGTGGAACGAAACTGTGTACCCAAGGTCTCAGTTACATCCAAAGATAACACACAAAAAATAGTGATTTGGTCTTGTAATCCTGAGGTTGCGGGTTCCAGTCCAGGTTGCGTCAGAAAGGGCATCCGACGTAAATAACTGCCAAATCTGTCAGAAGAGTTCACTCGCTCTGGCAACCCCTGAAGAAAGAGCAGCCGAAAGAAGCTGCGAGCCAATTTGATGGTGATAAGAAAAGTGCTGGAGGTCAAGAGATGAAACGTTTCAACACACAGAAACCGTCCAGAGGACCTGACTGAACTTTGTTGGATTTTTTGTTGGATCTCAGAGGAGTCGACGGGGGAGAGGGCGACTCCATAAACCATCTTATCACCATCAAACTGCTTGGCCCTCTATGTCAGTGTACTGCTTAGTTTGTTGTGGCTCTTTGGACTGATGAAGTCCTTTGGATGAAAGACGAAACGTTTCAAAACACAGAAACTGTCCAAAGGACCTGACTGAACTTTGTTGAGTCTGAAAATGTGTTTTCTTAAAAAAAAGAAAAATCAGATTTGATGGAGAGCAGCTTATTTTTGTAAAGATGAAAACATAGCTAGCTGTTTTGTAAAAGCACTCTGTTCTTTTTTTTCATTCTGGGTATTAAAAGGAATGTATTTTCTAAAAGTTTGACTTTTTTTTTTTTTTTTTTTTTTTTTTTTTTTTTAAAGCGTTTTTGTGGATTTCTCAAGTTTTCATTATTTCATTTTTTAGATTATGCCTGATCTGGTTACCTTTTGTTTTGAACAGAAAATGTCAAAACGATCATTTTAAAAAAACCTTAGTGCAAGTAAATCTGTTTCAAATTAACAGTCAACATTCTAGTTGAATAGATAATCCATACAGAACATTAATAGTGGTTTTAGATTGACAGAGTATTAAAAAGCTCATGGTAAGCTAGAGTGTTTTCATGTGTTTTATCAACAGTATGGGATGACTCCTCTCATGCACGCTGCTTACAAAGGGAAAGCAGACATGTGCAAGCTGCTGCTGCAACACGGAGCCGATGTAAACTGCAACCAACACGAGCATGGATACACGGCGCTCATGTTTGCTGGCCTGTCAGGCGAGTTTCACTGTCGACTTGTGAAACTGGTCACATGTTGGTGCTGCTGCAGGAAAATACAGACTTCACTGTGCTTTATTTAAAAAGTTTTGAGTTTTCCTCTGTGCCCTCAGGAAAGACCGACATTACGTGGATGATGCTGGACGCCGGGGCCGAAACTGACGTGACCAACTCAGTGGGACGGACCGCTGCACAGATGGCAGCTTTTGTTGGTTAGTGAATCATTTTGTAAATGATCAGCAGCGTGTCCTGTTTGATGCTGTCAGGCATCTCATGTTGTAGTTCATTCTAAGGAATAATGACATCATCTTCTCACCTTCAGGGCAACACGACTGTGTCACAGTGATCAACAACTACTTTTCCCGTGCCAGACTGGATTACTACACTAAGCCCCAAGGTTTGGAGAAGGAACCAAAGCTGCCACCCAAACTGGCTGGACCCCTTCACAAGATCATCATGAGCACCAACTTGAATCCTGTTAAGGTGCGTCATCACCAAACCTGGAGTGGGGACTTGAAGACGATGCAATGCATTAAATATTCTGTTAGTGTGTGTGTGTGTGTGTGGGGGGGGGGGGGGGGGGGGGG
>JARVLU010001196.1:36111664-36121717 GCA_031762415.1 Simpsonichthys santanae | reverse complement strand
TTCCACATGGAGTTTAAAAGAGAGATGTGAATCGACCAGGATACCCAAATATTTATAGGAATCAACAAACTCAATAGAGACACCATTTGAGGATAAAATCAAAGGAAGAACTGCTGGGACTGACTTCCTGTTTGAAAACAACATCCCTTTGGTTTTGTCTGTGTTTAGGACAAGTTGAAGACGGAACAAGTCCGACTGGATGATGTCAAAAGTGGACTGCAAAAGCTGGAAAGCTTTAGCAACTGTTTTAGCTCGACAATAAACAACAGTGTCGTCAGCATATATAGAAGGATGCATCATGATCCAAGCTTCAGGTTTAATACGTCTGATGTTTGAATCACATCTTCTTACAAACATTTAACAGAACTCCAATAATGAAAACAAAGTGATGTCAGCTTTTATTGCAGCTGACTGAGATCTAATGAACCCGTCTGATCCTGCGGGGAAATCTGAAGAGACAGAAGCCTTCCCCTCCCTGCTGTCCCCAGCTGTCCCCCGCTGTCCCTCCTGTTAAAGCTGTGGGAGCTGTCCGCAGGACTCAGCTCTGGATGAAAATAATTGATGGGATGGAAGCATCACTTTGAATCATCGACAGACAATAGAGACGCTCACGGTGAGGAATGCTGTCTGGAGCCGCAGGAGATCAACAGGCGGAAGTCGGACACGTGTCAAAGTGCGAGAACCGACTTTCACTCATGCTCTGCGGCAGAAAAACACAAAGTTCTGGGAGGACATGTTTAAAAAAAACACTTATTTTAACTTAAAGCTGAACATGGCAGCAGCTGTGTAGACAGACCCCCGGCATGTAAAACAGTTCTTTCAAGATGTTATTGTAGCTGATCTCGTTTGTCTAAATGAACTCCTCTCACCTTCCTCCCTGTGACGGTTCGACCCCGTGCATCACAGGGAGGTTTCTAAGTTAAGATATAAAAGTTCTGAAAAGTCTAAACAGTGTTTCCAGAATAAAGTCCAATTGTTTTAAAATAGAGTTAAAATAAGGATTCATACGATTGTCCATGGAAAATCTTTTGCTGTATCGTTGCTGTTGTCATCATCCTTAATTTGTAGCCAGGTCTCTCTTGTAAATGAGTCCGTGAGGCTCAATGAGATTAACCTGCTTAAATAAAGGTTGAATGAATACGTTTTGCTGAAAATGCGTTTTCCACAACTGATTTTCAGAATAAAGGATTTCTTACCTCTTCTTCTATCAGGAATCATGTCTCAGACTGTAAATGTGTAAATGACACATGTTAGAAAGATAAAGGACGTCAGATTTATTGTCTCAGGAATATTTTGGCTCTGGTTACATCCTGAAGCAGTGAAAACAAATCAAACTAACTCCAGTAAAAAGAGATTAAACACAAACACCTGTTCCCGTCAGCAGACAAAGCTTGAAACTACTCTTTAAAACTGCAGGTCCTCAACCCCCCTGGTGCTTGTGTGTGGTTCTGGAGGACTGTGTCTGCTGCAGGGCTCAGGCTGAGACCTGCAGGTCTTAAGAAGTCCCTGGTGGTGGTTCTGGAGGACTGTGTCTGCTGCAGGGCTCAGGCTGAGACCTGCAGGTCTACATAGCTGAGAGGAGTTTAGGCATGAAGAGACCTGCACACTGTGCAGGTTTTGTTAGGGTCAAATTCAGTTTTAAAGAAACGGCAGCAGCCACAGAGTCCGTAGTAGAAACGTTGGTGGACACTTCTCACCTGCAGAACATCTCATGTCAGTGAATCTGGTAGGAAATAAAACCGTGACCCTGGAAGTTGGAGCTGAGACCTCAAGCTTTATTCAAAATGAATCCTCTGGAGGCATCAGGATTTTCAGCGTCAGTAATGAAGACCACGTCGAAGTGTGTCAGGATGCTGAGTCTGGGAATTTTGTTCTTTACTTGTTATTTTCAGATAAACCCTTTAAGACTGGGGTCCTCAAGGACCTGTTCTTGGTCCTGGTCTGTTCATTTGTTCTGTTGGGTTCAGTTTGAGCAAGTCAGTGGCCCCTCAGAGCACTTCACTGGACTCTGAGTTCTCAGCTTTAATGGAGATGAAACAGTCTTTTGTACCTTCAGACCCACTTTAGAACCACGTTATTTTATGTTGAATGACAGCAGTCAGAGAACTTGCTGAGGACTAATGATTTATTATCATTCACAGACTGATTCGCAGCTTTGTTGAATCAAGACCGGACTCCAGGAACAGCCTGTGCTCTGGTCCCAGCAGGTCTCTGGTGTCTGGTCTGCAGGTCTCTGGTGTCTGGTCCCAGCAGGTCTCTGGTGTCTGGTCCCAGCAGGTCTCTGGTGTCTGGTCTGCAGGTCTCTGGTGTCTGGTCTGCAGGTCTCTGGTGTCTGGTCTGCAGGTCTCTGGTGTCTGGTCCCAGCAGGTCTCTGGTGTCTGGTCTGCAGGTCTCTCCTGGCAGGTAAAGACCACACCTCACCTGTCATGGCTTTTTACAATTCCAGCTATCAGATTTAGATTTGAGTTTTTAAACGTTAGTTTTTGTCAGCCACTTTAGACCTCTCAGATCTTCTAACACTCCAGTTCTAAAAGGTCAAAGGTCAAGTGGTTGTACCGAGGAGTCTATTTTTTTATCCATCCATCCATCCTCTTTACCCACTTTTTCCTTTTCGGGTCACAGGTGTTTTGGTGTCCATGTCCAGCCATCACTGTGTGAGAGGTGGGGACACCCTGGACAGGTCTGCAGTCCATCACAGGGACACATAGAGACAACAAGACAAACAACCATTCACTTTCACTCACCTAGAGACAATTTAGAGTTATCAATCAGTCTAACATGCATGTTTTTATTCTGTGAGAGGAAACTGGAGTACCTGGAGAAAACCAATGCAGCACGGACAGAACATGCAAACTCCACCCAGACAGGTCCTGACCCGGGATTCGATCCGGTGAGAGGCAGCGGCTCTACCAACTGCGCCACTGATGTTTTCATTTTATTTTGAGAGATGTGTCTGCTCTCCATGTTTCCCTTTATAAGCAGATCAGCTTCCTGAGCCAACAGGAAGTGACCTCTCACCAACAGGAAGGCAGCAGACAGGAAGTGGGGTTTTTTAGAGACCTGGCAACCCACTGAGCAGATGAACCTGCAGGAGAGCCAGGAGGAAACACCAGGACCAATTTATCTTGGATTTTCAGCTCGGAGTTTCTCTCCACATTTCCTCCACTTGTTGCTTCGTCTCCCACTTCCTGGTCGGCCATGGTTTGTCCCTCGGCTCCGTCTCGATGAAGGAAACGAGTTCGAGATCTTTCTGTTTTTGTCAGACGTTCTTCCTTTCTGCTCTGGTATTTTTAGCTCATCTTTTTGCTTCTTGCTGGAAGACAAAACAAAACAACAACAAAA
This sequence comes from Simpsonichthys santanae, assembly GCA_031762415.1. NCBI lineage: Eukaryota > Metazoa > Chordata > Actinopteri > Cyprinodontiformes > Rivulidae > Simpsonichthys > Simpsonichthys santanae. The sequence continues at coordinate 36,118,375 of JARVLU010001196.1, read as the reverse complement.
CAACAACAAAAATGGTTTGGATGTTTTTAGCGGAGCAGAAAAATAATTTCTGACAAAATGGTGCGTATGAAGTTCCATTGAAACAGAACAAATGTAATATTTGCAGATTGTAGAGCATTAATGAACGATTTGTGTGTCATTTCATGAATGTTTGATTAAAATACACAAAGTGGTGAAGACAGAACAGTCCAATCTGAAGTCTGAGCCACTCAAGAAAAGGTGCTTTAAAAAACAGAAAAGTAAATTATTTCAGTGAATATTTATTAACTTTCTCTCTCTCTTTGTGAGGACCAACTGCTCCTTCTTCTTCTTCTTTCGGCTGCTCCCTTCTTCAGGGGTCGCACACCGAACTAAGTCACATGAAGACTTTGCACTGTTTTTACGCCGGATGCTCTTCCTGACACAACCACAGGCCACCGAGCTACCACAGCCCTCAATGTGGAGCAGAGAGCTGCCATCTAGGGCAGCAGATAGTGCAGGTTAAGGGCCTTGCTCAAGGGCCCAGAGTGGGGCACATGAGAGTGGAGACAGGTGTGGGTGTTTCACCTTTCTCAACCACATTTTGATGCTTTCGATACTGGGAGTTGAACTGGCAGTCTTCCAACTGTAGGCTCACCTTCTTTAACCTCTGCACCACCACTCCCTCAGATGGTGAGGACCAACTGCTCCTTGTGGAGTCCAAAGCCCGGGACCATAAGAACAAGTGCCATAGGTGACTTAGGGGTTAGGCTGTAGACATGAATGAAAAATGAGTAGACGTCTGTGCAAAGTCCCTGCAAAGATAGCAAGACAAACTTGTGTATGTGTGTGTGTACATGGGTGTGTGTGTGTGAGACAGTAAATCCTCAGTAGGTTCTGTTGGACTGGTGTTTCAGTGAGTTGGTGTGTGATCTCAGATCTTTCCCATGTTCTGTCAGGAAGCTCCTGCTAAACTAATTGTCCCCCAGTCTTTGTTTCGGGTCCAGGTCAGGCCCAGGTCAGGTCCAGGTCAGAGTCTGTTAGCTTTAACCGCAGCTGCCTTCGGGGCTCAGAGAGGATGGCGGTGTTGGTGTTACGCTGCTTTTACGAGCTGCTGCTGCTGCTTTGACAGACAGGTGTAACAGGTGAATCTTATTACTTCCTTTTTCCTGCGGCGGCGTTGAGCGGCGTGACCATGTCCAACCATCACCTCCTCCGGTGCCGCTGGAAGACTCTCACTTTCAGCTCAGGGCCCAGACGCTGGGAAACACCCGCCGTGGTTTCAGCGTAGATTTATCACCGGGGCCTGTCGCCATGCACCACATGGCTTCCTGTGCTTCTTCTTGTTGAACGCACGGAGAAGTTACAAAAATGAGCTCAGCCAGCAGCTTGAGCGGCGCTGCAGACTGATGGTTGGAGCGCTGAGCGGACCTGAATGTGGAGGAGCAGAATCAAACCACAGAGAAACTGTTGAAACTTCACGTCTAGAGGACAAAGAGCAGGATCCAGAGGTCTGATGTGAAACTGTTGGACCAGGGAGGAGAGGACACTGAGCAGGAGCAGGTGAGGGTGATGAGGACGTGAAGAACTGAGGGAACCACGGTCAATGACACAAAACGATAACGACGTACTCACAAGCGCTGATGTTCCCCATCGCTGAGGGATCTGAACAGTAAATGTTTCCAGTTTTCAAAACGTGTTTTTCTCTGGACTGGAACTGAACAGGAAATGAAAATAAACATGAACGTTTTTGGAGTAAAATATTCAAATTGTAGGAGTTGCACTGTGTAGAAGAACAGAGGTAGTTATTTTGTTTTTTTGTTCAAGGCAGCGTAGAGATGGTTCCTTGCGAGTGGAGGGAGTCATTTTATCCATGACCAGGAGCAAAGGTGGAGCTAGAAGGTGGCCAGTGGTGGCCTTAGCCACCTAACATTAATTTTTGGGCACCCCAGTCGTTTGAGGAAACTATACTTTTAAACAATATAATAACTAGAAATAATTTTCCCACAAATGAGTGGGGTGGCTGCTTTACATTTGTGATCATCTTGGATGTTGACTTGACAATCCAATGTTTGCTAGGAACAATTTTACACAAAGATGCAGCCACACACCAAAAAGGAAGAGGGCACATTGCCTATTTTTTTTTTTTTTTAATTATCCAGCTCACTAGGTAAACATACATGCACATATGGTGGCAGCCATCTTGGATTTTGACTTGGCAACCAAATTTTCATAAGGATCCTTTAGGATGCTGAGATGTAGCCACACACTGAAATAAATGTTGGTACTGCTCCCATTTTTAAAAATATTGTACTCACAAACGAACAGCTGGACGGATGGAGAGAGGGTATTTCCAGCCCCGGCACCCCCTGCTCCGTCATGGGATACAAACACACATCATCCATAAGTAAATACCTGAAGAACCAAGAGGATGTTCAATAATACTAAAACACAAAAACTTTGCGTCCTCTCTGATCTGGGAGAACACATCTGGATCCCTCTGAACTTTTTCTTTGGTTTTCTGTCTCCTATTAGTCCGAGCGCATCCCCCTGATGAAACATTACCCGATAATAGTTTGTAATAACTATTTTTTTTCATTTAACCTTTATTTATCCAGGTTAGTCTCATTGAGCCACCAGAACTCATTTTCAAGAGAGACCTGTTAGGGAGCAGATGGTGGGGGTTAAGGGCCTTGCTCAGGGGCCCAGAGTGGAGCGAATGATGTTGTCGGTACCGGGGTTTGAACCGGCGATCTTCCGATCACAAGCCCACCGTCTAACCACTGCGCCACCACTCCCCAAATTATTACATATTTGATGTGAAACCTTGTGTCTCTATTATCAGCAGGAAAGTTTAATCGCTTTAGGAACTCTGTGGCCTCAGTCATTTGAATGAATGCTAATTAATTAATTAATTAATTAATTAAACAAGCTGCTCTATAGAAAACATTCATCCTGTTTGGTTTTGAACCTTCACAGCAGATTCAGTTTTGGTTTTTGTACGACGTGTGACACTCTGACTCAAGTTCAGTTTACAACCCGACCTGAACAGGAAATCTTGATTTCATAGATTGTTCAAGTGGAAAATTTTAACCCGCAGCTCAAACTTCATAACTAATTCCCTCAGAATATGAAAACACCACAGCACGCGTGCTAAGATAAACATCTACTGCTGATTGAGCAACAGCCGTTAATGTAGAAGCTGCACGAAGACACGTTCAGACAGAAGCTCACTTCTGAAGGCTTTTTTTTTTTTTAAATGCTGACTTGCTTCCTGTTTCCTCCTGTTCTCACCTCCAGCTCCTCTTTTCTTTGGAAGGGGAACTATTTCAGAAGAATCTGGGGAGGCTGAATCTGAGACTGTGAAACTACCTGCCAGTCCACAAGATGCAGCCTAAAGTTGATCTGATTGTACTTTGTACTTTCTCCAGAACCCTGAAGTTTTGAATCTGTTTCTTTAGTAGTTTTTGTTTAATAACCATTTTTACAGAGAATAAAGAAACAGAAGTGAAAGGGGCTCAGAAAGTAAAAAAATAAAATAACATTTACCCGGACTTTCTTTGCTCAGACTCCATTCCTACACCAAGTTTTACTAAGTCTAACAGGGTTGAATGAGTTCTGCTGGACAGGTCTTTCTATGATTTTATCCAAAAGACTCCTTTAGTCTGATATTGATGTTTCACAGAGCTCAACAGGACAGAACAGTCCACACACACATCAGATTCTGGTGACGCTTCTAAAGCTGCTTCATCTGATGATGAACCAGACAACCATTGGGAAAGATGGTGGAGTTTTCTCTCCAGTTGAAATTATCTTAGTTCTAATTATTTTCATAAAGGCATCAGTTTCAGTCAAATTCATGCCTTCATGCAAGTGACCAAAACATATTCCCTAATGACCCTCAGTAGGAAGGGAAGGGAGAAAAAGACCCTAAAAATTCCTAGGGGCGAAGACCCTGATGACTCTCAGAAGTAAGACGGACGAGACTAAGACCCTGATGTCTCTAAGGAGGAAACAAAGGGAGACAAAGACCTTGATGACCCTCTGGAGTGAGGGAAGGGATACAAAGACCCTAAAAACTCTTTGGAGGAAGGCAAGGCAGATAAAGACTTTGATGACCCTCAGGAATGAGGGGAGGGAGACAAAGACCCTAAAAAACTCTCAGAAAGAAGGGAAGGGAGACAAAGACCTTGATGACCCTCTGGAGGGAGTGGAGACCCTAATGATCCTCAGAAGGCAAAGGAGACTAACACCCTGATGACCCTCAGGAGGGAAGGGAGAGAGAATAATCTGCATATGAGTTTAGCTGAACAAACAGAACATGTCATCCATGCTCCATTATTTTTTGGGGAGCAGCTGTGGTTGAGTGGTTAGAGCAGTCGTCCTCCAATGCGAGAGTTGGGGGTTTGATTCCACCAGTTACATGCTGAAGTGTCCCTGGGCAAGACACTGAACCCCTCATTGTTTCTGATGTGTCATTGGTGTATGAATGTGATCTAAAGCTCTGATTAGTCTCTACAGATTCAGATTAGCTTCGTAGAGATGTAGTAGAGTGCTGTGTGAATGGGTAAATGAGGGCACTATATGAGTCCAGTCCATTTACCATTTACCAACCAGTTTAAAGTTTGCAGCTCCACACTCTACAGACATTTTAGAATTGAGAAAGCCTCTTGGATGAGAGAAAAGTCTTCAACTCGTCTTTAGCTACAAAATAGACGTCCAGTTTTTTGTTTTGTTTGAATTTATCCTGTTTTGAGTGACAGAGACTCTACACCAGTACGATTTCTCATTAGGCCTATACATGTATTTTAATTATCACTCAAAATAATTGTATTCACTTGTCATGTCTTCCCCTTTTAATCTTTAGTTTTACTGGTTTATCATAAAAGATGAAAATTCAAACAGCTGCAAACATTTCATCTTACAGGTACAAGAAGTAACACAAAAGTAATCTACATCAAATAAATTCAAGCAGCCTGCAGTTGTGCATGTCCCAAAGGAGTTGGTCTAAGAGTCTGAGTTGTGCACGTTCGTCACACACACTCGTCATTCGCCCCAGACCCTCCCAACTGCACTCACTCACTAATCAACTCTTCTCAGCAGATAAAAGTTTCTGGTTTTCATTCATCCTCTGATGCAACTGTTCAGTTTTGGGTTTTGTCTCCCGTTTGGTAAAATAACCCCTTTGTTGGATTTAGACTTGCCTGCTCATATTTCTTCAACCGGCTACTGTCTTTTATTATGTTTATCACAGACAGTGGCTTAGTTTTTATTTTTAATAAATTTGCAAAATGGCACATTTCATCTGTAGGAAAAGCTGTTGTGCCTCGTGTTCCTACTGTTTAAACCACTGCCACACAAACCGTTTAGAGGCAAAACAAAGTTTCATTCATTCGTTCATCATCCTCTGATTACTTCTTCAAAAACAGAATCTTCCTGCGAAAGACCAAAGCTAAAGGTAAGAACCTGAAACAGATCCAGCGTCGCCCTCTGTAATCACATAATGCACTCATTTAGTCACATCTCATCCGCACAAACGTCCCCTGGAGTGTCTCCAAGGCACCTTTGACACATCCCATAATTCATCCTGCTCCGGTTTGGTACAAAGTGTTGACGGTCAGCGCGGAGCTGCAGATGTTATCTTTAAAACCTGTGCAGTTATTTCCCTTGGCAGCCGTTCTGCTGAGCTGGACTTACTGGAAAAGATGCGTTCGTGATTAAAAATACAAAAACAGTGATGATAAATGTGATATTGTGCGTGAGGGGCTTCAGAACAGTCAACCAGAAGCTCAAAGGCTCTTTAGAGTCACCGGTCTGGGTTAGTTTAATCACAAACACGCCTGCCTCCTCATCTTCATCGTTACCTTCACCATAAATCTCCTGCGCTGTAGTTTGATCCTATAGTTCATTAGCATAAAGCTGCTTCAGCTGGTTGTGTTGCGGTTCTTCTTCCCTCCTCAACATCTCAAAATCAATTCCTTTGTGATCATCTAAGCTGATAGAACACTCATGTTTGGATAAATATAGTACAGACAACAATATGCAGCAATACAAAACAATTAAAATACAGATAAGTGATATATAAACCCAGTTACTGTTAGCAGCGTGGGATTTTGAAATGTGTGGAATAACTTGTAAAACCGGCGACAAACTGAAGACCCGCATCGTCGTCTGTCGCTGGTCCTGTCAGTTTCCGTGTTTTTCAGCTGGTTGAGATTCACTGGTTTGATCTCGGGAGCTGATCGTTTCAGCCGACATCTCGTTCCCACGCGTTCTGACAGGTTGTAAAAGTCTGAGCGAGCGGCGGCGGCGAGTAACAGTCTGTGACACAAAAACACTCGAAGCTTTTTAAATGTTCCCTCCAAAACAGTTTTACCAAAAAAAAAAAGAAAAAAAAAAAAAGGACAAGATCTGGATCAATCTGTTTGATTCATTGTGTTCATCTGAGGACGGGGGTTACCCTGGAGCCAGGTCTGGGGGCGGGGCTTGTTGGCTTGCCTGGTGACTGGGCCTTGCCACTGCCCCATATGTTAACGGAAGCCGATCTGTAGCGTAGCTCATTTGCACGTGTGCTAAAAGGAATACTTCCAGATCGCCGTTGAACATGCTAGATTAAGGAAAATGTACTTGAAATAATTACTTGATATTAATAAAGTATTTTTATGAAACATACTTTACAGGTGGTCCCCGGTTTACGGCCGAGATCCGTTCTAACGGCTTGGCCGTATACCGATTCAGCCGTATACCAATTCC
>JARVLU010001196.1:35925926-35936019 GCA_031762415.1 Simpsonichthys santanae | reverse complement strand
TAGCTGTATATATATATATATATATATATATATATATACCGTATGTGTATATATATATATATATGTGTGTGTGTATATACAGTATACTGTTTTTTTCTTTTTTTTTTTGGATTGATTGATTGATGTTTTAAAATCTTCCTTTATAGGGCAAAAAGCTGAAGATGAGCCTGCAGCCAAAAAAGCCAGACTCACCAAGAAGCCTGACATTAAGCCACCGAGGCAGGAGTCTGTTTCATCCCGGCTCAGGGAAGCGTCTCCTGTCAGTCAAGCACAGGGCTCGGCAGCCTACCCTCACCAAGACGCTGTAACACACCAGCATTCAGTCCTTCCGTCCTTTCAGTCCAACGTGGCGCTGTCTGTTCCTGAATCTAAACCACAGCCCTATCAGGAGGCTCCCAGCGTCATGGCACCCCCGGCTCAGACCCCAGTAGTTGTCACCCCCGCTGTTTCCTCTGTAAGCATCACTCGCAGAGACCCTCGCATGGCCAGGCACACCTCTGGGGTGAATGTTGCCCAGGCAGCTCCAGAGAAACCAAGCCCCAGTCCAGCAGAGTTACAGCTGCCAGCAGCTGTTACTGCTTCAGTGGAGGTTGCGGCTAAAGTTTCTCTACCAATGCCCCCAGCTGTACCATCACCAGTGGCTGTGGCCAAGTCTTCAACAAAAAGGTACTATATCTCATCACGCTCTGCAACATTCCTCTTAATATTAGTGCATTAACAAAATGCATATTAAGCACAATAATATTTACTTAAAATGAATGGAAAAACAACTTTGTATATGGGAAAATTGTGGCCTAGTTTTTAAAAGCAGGGGGGGTGGGGGGATTGAAGGCATTTTAAACTGTTCTATAAGAAACATGCTTTTGGTTTTTACAGTGCATCTGAGCCTCCTCTTGAGGGGGAAACCGCAATCTTCCTCCACGGTCAGCAGTCCATATGGAAAGGATTTGTCAACATGCACACAGTAGCTAAATTTGCAACCAAGGCTTACTTGGTTTCAGGATCCTTTGAACACCTTAAAGAGGTAGTTTACTAAAATGTTTAAAGGGTTAGCAATTTTACAGTTTCTGTGTTTGTGACTAACAGTTAAAATTAAAATTTTGTTCACTCTTGTAAATATCGTGCAGGATTTGCCAGACACCATTCATGTGGGAGGTCGGATTTCTCCAAACACTGTATGGGACTATGTTGGGAAGCTAAAAACATCGCTCTCCAAGGTTTGTAAATACACATGTCAACTTGCAGAAGAGATAATTTTTCATGTTAAACGCTCTGTTTAACTATTTTTTCCCTCCTGACATTTACAGGAGCTTTGTCTGATTCGTTTCCACCCAGCCACAGAGGAAGAAGAGGTGGGATATGTCTCCCTCTTCTCTTACTTCAGCAGCAGAAAGAGATTTGGCGTGGTGGCTAACAACAACCGGCGCATCAAAGACCTTTATCTCATCCCACTCAGCTCAAAGGATCCATTACCTTCCAAACTATTACCGTTTGATGGGCCAGGTAAGAGTTTAGAAAGGAATGTACGTTAGTTATGTTTATTTTTTCTGAAGTGTTTGTTTTTGGAATTATTTTTTTAGTCAGGTTTTGTCGTCTCTTTACCCATGAGAATAAATAAATGTCTGTGAAGCATAAAGATACGATGTAAGAATAACAATTTGTTTTATTTGTATTTACCCTTTATTTATCCAGGTAGTCTCAGTAAGCTACGATAACTCATTTTCAAGAGAGACCTGTTAGGGAGCAGATGGTGGGGGTTAAGGGCCTTGCTCAGGGGCCCAGAGTGGGGTGAATGAGGGTGGAGGCAGGTGTGGGTGTTTCACCTTTTCCACCCACATTTTGATGTTGTCGGTACTGGGGTCACAGAATTCGATAAGTCACAGGATTTGGTGTAACACCTGGGCTTGAATCAAGAACTTCCTATCTCAGGCCCACCGTCTCTAACCACTGTGCCACCACTCCCCAATTATTATTACTACAACAGAAACAAGTTTTATACAGCAACTTTTAGTTTTACAAAACCAGCAGTGAGCGTCTTAGCTGCAATAAGGGTAAACTATCTAAAACACTTGAACATTTTTTATTGTTATATACTACTGATATTAAACGATATGAAGATTCTGATTTCTCCTGACATTACCTGCTGTATTCGTAGTTTTCTCCTTCTTTCCTGCTCTTCTCGTATTATCCGAGCCTCTTCGTTGGGACTCAGTCTTAATTTCGACACTTTTCTTTTCATTTTCCTCAGACGTGAACGCGAACATTTTCCGATAGCAACTGAAGCTAATTTAAGCTAATTTACGTTAGCTTCTCTAACTCGTTGCACCGACTCTTTGTAGCTACCGCCACAACGCAGTGAGACATTAGTGACATTTAAAGCGTAAAAAAATACTTAAAAAAGAAGAGGCAAAAATATAAAGTGCTAAGAAATCATCTGAGTCAAATTGGAAAAACGAACTTTTGTCCAAACGTCATTTCCGGTGGTTTAAACCGCCCGCCGCATCCCTCCTGTACACAATTTGTTTCCTAACGTTCCTACTTAAATATTTTGTGTTCATATTCATTATATTACATAAAATACATACAACATAAAAACGCTTTTAACAAAAAAATTAAAGTTAACATATTAGCAGTTCGCTTCAGTGAATCCTATCAATAGCAGTTTTAGAAAAATACAAATGCACACGGGGTTTTTTATAGTGGTGACACAGTGTTTGCTCCTTTTACTTATTACGGGCTAAAATTGACAACGAGCGGCAAAGGCGGAGGGTGTGCCTCTTTTAAAAAGGGACCGGTCACAAAACTGTTGTTTAAAGCAAAATGCTAACATTTAATGCACAGACTCAAACGCAAAAATTAAAAAGATTCACTGAATTTGCTGGCTTCGCTGGATCTGAGCAAGGACAACGAGATGCGTCCGCTGAACTGTGGCCAGTCTCCGCCTACTTGGCTCGCCGCTGAGGGCACCGGTTCCTAAATGATGCAGACCAACTGGTTTACGTGATCGGATCGAAGAATGAGCCTCTCAAATCGCTGCTAATTTCAACTCATTTCAGCAAATAAACATTATTTTTGCGTCAATTTTGAACACTGCAGGTAAGATGTATTTGAGTCAAGCTCTATGTTGTCATTTGATCTGTTTTTTGTCCTTCGGTGTTTTTATTTTAATTAGTTGAAGGAAACGGCTAAAGCTAGCTAAACAAAGATGAACTGTAGCTGATGAGTAAATGGATAAATGCTGTTATGGAATAATACGTGTAAAAGACAAAGTAACTTAAAGTCTTGAACAAATTTTCTTTTCTTTACGTTTTACTTCAAAGAAGGCAATCAAAGAACAATATTTCAGGCTTTCTGGGCATTTTTTAAGGCTTTTTGACTCGTTTGTCAGTCCTATCCTTGTGAAAGAAGCTAAAAATTGCATATCTACAATAAAAAGTAAGCACATAAACAAGATCTGATCACCTAACACAGTCTAGGTCTATTCAACCAGGCTTTATTTGGTTAACGAGGTGAGACTGGAGCCACCCAACTAATCAACATGGATCTTTGTGTTTCAGCTTCGTCTCATCATGTCTGGAGTTCCAGCTGTCAGGATCAGCATCGAGTCTTCCTGTGAGAAACAAGTTCAGGAAGTGGCTCTGGACGGCACGGAGACATATGTCCCTCCTTTGTCCATGTCCCAGAACCTGTCAAAGTTAGCACAAAGAATTGATTTTAGCCAGGGGTCCGACTCAGAGGAGGATGGGGTGGATGGTGAGCCCAGGGACCGAGACTGGGGCAAGCAGGAGGCAGAGGAAGAAGAAGGTACAGCGAACCTAAAGATGGCACAGAATGTACCTTTATTTCCCCTCCAAGCTGTAGTTAATGAACTATAAATGTTTTAGAGAAAACAGGTTGCTCTACATTTTAGTTGACACTTTAACAATACTGTAATCTGGGTTCTTTAAAAACTAGCCTTTTAGATGCAGAACAGTTTAAAAAATTACGTTTTTTCATCATTAGAATTAACAAATTACATCAGAACAGTTTGATCTTGTTCTCTTCATTTTGTAACGTACTGCAAACTTAAACGTAATGGTTTAATTAATATGAGTTCTTTAAAAGGGACAAATTGACCCAGTAAATAAACTTTATATTAATATTTTCAGCTACATAGAAACATGTCAGTGTGTGATTTTGATGATTATTTCGAAGGGGAAAAATAAAACTTACAAGCAGAACGACAAGATAACTGCTGATTCTTTTAGTTTGAATCTGCCCAAGACAGGAACAAACAGGACAAAAGGATTAATTTAAAATAATATAAGTAATTTATTTAATGTGTGAAGTTCTTCTTTTGGAATGAAGAGTGAGTTTTGTGTTTTTCCAGGCACCGTGAAGTTTCAGCCCTCTCTGTGGCCTTGGGACTCGGTGCGTAACAATCTGCGCAGCGCCCTGACCGAGATGTGTGTGCTGTACGATGTGCTGAGCGTGGTGAAGGAGAAGAAGTACATGGCCTTAGATCCAGTTTCACATGATCCGACTGTTGGCAAGGTGAGATGCTCAAAAGTCGCTCTGAACATCTGCAGTGTGTGGAGAATGAGGTTTCTATTACTTAGAGATTTGTGCTTCGTTTCTCCACCTGTCTGCAGACGCCTCAGGTGTTCCAGCTCATCAGTAAGAAGAAATCTTTGGCAACAGCAGCGCAGGTTCTCCTGAAAGGAGCAGAGAAGCTCAATAAGTCTGTTGCAGAGAACCAGGAGAACCGGAGGCAGCGGGACTTCAACGCTGAGCTGCTTAGACTTCGCTCTCAGTGGAAACTCCGCAAAGTGGGAGACAAGATCCTGGGAGACCTCAGCTACCGGAGCGCTGGTGAGAAGATGGCTCCCCAGAGATTTTTTAATGAAACCTGAGCAGATTTGAAACTTGCTGGTTAACGTTTGCGCTCGTGCAGGTTCCCTGTTTCCTCACCACGGCACATTTGAGGTGATCAAAAACACAGACATTGATCTAGACAAAAAGATCCCAGAGGACTACTGTCCACTGAACGTCCAGATCCCCAGCGACTTGGAGGGATCGGCTTATATCAAGGTTTGACGCTGTCCCAATATTCATGTTTCTCTAATAAAATATAGTCCTAAATGTAATTTTATTTTATTTATTTTTTTGTCCCTTGTCGCAGAGCGAAAAGTAGGAATTGAAGTCAACCTCCATCTGTCTGTGAACATTGTGCACACAATAACTTGAGAAATAAATGAGGCGCAAACTTCCATTTTGGTGTGTGGCTGCATCTGCATGTGGCGCAAGAGAAGTTCCTTTAGAAAATTGAGTTGCCACGTCAAAATCCAAGATGGCCACTGCCGTATGTAAACAAGCTACCTCCTTCATTTGAGGAAACTATGCTTTCTAATTTTTATATTGCTTAAAAGTATAGTTTCTTCAAATATTTGGGGTGACCCAAGATTAATCTATGGTAGCCAAGGCCACCATTGGCCACCCCCTGGCTCCGCCATTGCGACTGGTCACCAGGTTGTTCTCTCCACTCGCCAGGATCCGTCACTGCGCTGCCTCAGACAAGAACAAAACTCTGTTCTTCTCCACAGTGTAACTCCTACGTACTTGAATATCTTGCACCAAAAACGTTCTCTTCAATTCAAGTCCAGAAAAACACTCATCTTTAAAACTACAAACATTCACTGTTCAACTCCCTCATCGACAGGGGACATCGTCATCCTGCTTGTTTTACTTGTAAAGATATAAGCAGCCAGACGAAGCTGTGAAACACTGAACGTTAAAGATTTCTTGCTCCGTTGATTTGCTCAGGTGTCCATTCAGAAACAGGCTCCGGACATCGGTGATCTGGGAACAGTCAACCTTTTCAGGAGACCCCAAAAGACCAAATCTGGTTCGTTCAGCCCACAAACCTCATAAAACTAAATCAACCACTTCAGATACATTTCTATATTTTGATTCCTCCTCTGAAATCTTTGTGTTGTTTGTTTTTTAATGCTGTCGTCCTTTTTTCTGGGCTCCACTCTCAGGGACGCAGCCGTGGCACGTCAAACTGGAGGCGGCTCAGAACGTCTTGCTCTGTAAGGAAATCTTTGCTCAGCTGTCCAGAGAAGCTGTCCAGATTAAATCGCAGATCCCTCACATCGTTGTGAAGAATCAGATCATCTCGCAGCCCTTCCCAGGTCAGACACTCTCATGACCACATGAAACTGGAAAAACACAAGTGGGTGGTTGTTCTTTTGGGTTTAACCAGAAAAGACCCAGCTGTTGCACGTTTAGAACGCTATAACTGTTTGAGGCTGTTTGTGTAAATTTGCATCTTGTTGCTCTTGTTTCTTTTAACTGAATGTTGAGTTAAACGTTGCCATTAAAGGCTCTGCATGGTTTTATTTTCACAAACCTGCTGTGTTCTTGTGATTCTTTCTTCACTCTGCAGGCCTGCAGCTGTCCATCTCTTTGTGCCATTCCACGGGAGAGAAGAAAAACAGTCGGGCCTCTCCAGAGAAGCCCAAACCGGACGACCATCTTTACGTACTGGAACACAATCTGCATCAAATGATCCGAGAGGTGGGACTTCTATGTTACTGCTGAACACGGCTCCTCTTGGCCTTCCTCCATTTTTAGGGTGCTTCTTTTAGATCACACAAAATTAGAATTATTTTTTTAGTCCAACCATTTCAGGTGTCGTGATTAAAACTTAATTGTGAAGTTTAAAAAAAGCATCTTATTGTTTGAAGAAATATTCCCCTGTGGGTTTAATGTGCAAAGTTTTTTAATTTGATGTCACAGATGACTGATTTAAATCAAACAGCTCATTTATACAGAACACAGTTCATGAACAAACTGTGCAGATTTACACGACTGGTTCTCTTCATATCGTGACGTCTTCGTTGCAGTTCCACAAGCAGCAGCTGAGCTCTGTGGTCATGCCGCATCCTGCCAGCGCTCCGTTCGGCCACAAACGCCTTCGCCTAGCCGGCCCGATGGCGTACGACAAGGCCGAAATCTCCAGCCTGCAACAGAGCGATGGGCTGCTGGAGAAGATCATCAAACAGGCCAAACACATCTTCTTACGCAGCAGGTCACTACTTCAAATACCTCTGAGCTCAGATCAAACAGCCTGTCAGTAAATATGTCCAATAATCTGCAGACGGATTATCTGTCCAATCTGCAGCGCTGTGCCATGTTTGACCATTTTGAACATTTTAAGCCACTTTAGTCTGAACTGTAGCTGTTAAGATGTAGATTTCCAATATAAATTATTTTTGTCTGTTTACTCTGTATATGGTCAACTTTGTGGCAAAAAAGAAAAAGAAAAGAATGCGGAGGCAAAGAAGCATAAATTATACAGAGGCATCACTGAAAAGAAAAAAGCATATTAGGCCAAAATATATACAGTACATATATATATATATATATATATGTATTTTTATTTAAAAAAATTTTTTTTTTCAATTCAGTTTATTTCTTTAGCTCCAAGTTCCAACAGAAGTTGTCTCAACAGTCACATACATTATAAAAGCCAGTTAGTAAAAATTATCTTTCTTAGGAACTCAGCAGGCTGTGTTGAATCTTCACTTCATCATCCCATCCTGAGCAAGCACAAAGGAGACAGTGGAAAGGAAAAACTCATTTTTAACAGGAAGAAACCTCCTGCAGAACCAGGCTCAGGATGAGTTTGAGAGGACAGGAAGGAGAAACAAACACAGAATGGCAGGTCCAGGTGAACTCTCCATAGGAGGAAAGACAAAAAAAACGTTACGATAGAAATAATTACAAATACAAACAGGTAGAGTAAGTAAAGAAGCAGCAGAGTGAAGAAATGTGGTCAGTTTGTCCTCCAGCAGTCTAAGCCCATTGCAGCATAAATAAGGGATAGCTCAGGAAACCCAAGCCAACCCTAACTATAGGATTTATCAAAAAGGAAAGTCTTCAAACTGGACAGTGTGTCATCCTCATGGACAGAAACTGGACGTTGGTTCCACAAGAGAGGAGCCTGAGAACTGAAATACTGTATCTTCTTCCTCCCATTCTGCTAATGGAAACTCTAGGAACCACAAGTAAACCTGCAGCCTGAGAGCAAAGTGCTCTGTTAGAAACATATGGAACAACAGGATCTGTTTTTCTCTTGTAAATCTTTGAATTTAAATTTTCTGGTGATGATGAAAGTTAGACACTTGGAGAGACCAGATCTTTGCTTTTGTTTTAAGACTCAGATGAATTACAAACTGCTTAGAAAACTTCAACTTTGGAATTTAACGGAGATATTTTCTGCAGTTTTAGACTCCTGCTGCAGCAGAGCTCACGTTTAGGTGCTTAATAAACAGTTCTGACTTTACACTCTTTACGTTTTTGTTCATCAGGACAGCACGAACCATCGACAGCTTGGCCAGTCGGATCGAAGACCCTCAGATCCAGGCTCACTGGTCCAACATCAACGACGTTTATGAGTCCAGTGTGAAGGTGCTCATCACCTCGCATGGCTACGAGCAGATCTGCAAGTAGGTGGATGAGCATAGAATGTCTGACAACTTGCTTGTGATGACCTTCATTAAAGCTCATCGTGTCTTCTCTTCAGATCCATTCAGCTGCAGCTCAACATCGGAGTGGAGCAGATCCGGGTCGTGCACAGAGATGGACGGGTCATCACGCTGTCCCACCAGGAACAGGAGCTGCAGGACTTCCTCCTCTCGCAGGTGTTCCTCTTACTTGCTCCACACAGTTTCCTGGATTTTTCTCTGAGCTGTTTGTGTGACCGCGCTTTGTGCTGCAGATGTCGCAGCATCAGGTGCACGCCGTGCAGCAGCTGGCCAAAGTGATGGGCTGGCACGTCCTGAGTTTCAGTAACCACGTCGGCCTGGGTCCGGTGGAGAGCATCGGAAACGCCTCTGCCATCACCGTGGCTTCTCCCAACGGAGAGTACGCCATCTCAGGTGAGAGCAAACCTTCATGCTTGTAGTCCTCAGTACTCAGAGCTGCTGGACCAGGTGTGCACAGTGTGGTCAGGTAAATGACTCACAGGTGGATCCTTTTTAACCATGTGGCTTCTGAAGGTTGAAGTGGAAGCTTCAAGGCAAAGGGATTGAATACAGACTGGTTTTATGAATCTCTTCAGTTTTATGCGTTTTTAATTATTTAGAGCAAGTTTTTGCACCCAGTTAAGCTCCAGGATGTACAGCAACAAATAGAAAGTTTACCAAGAGGAATGGATACTTTTACAAAGTGCCGTACTTCTCAGGAGTCAAAGGATACGTTCACACCGCAGGTCTTAATTAATTCAGATATTTAGCTCAGATCCAAGTGTTTATTTATTTATTTATGGAGCGGTCGTTCACATTATCATTAAAATGTCGCCTCCATCAGAGTCCAGCGTGAAAGGTTTACAGATGTGAGGCGACCCACGTGCGCAGAAGAAAACGTGACGTCACACGCTGCACGCTGTGTTTAATGAAGTACCGTAAATATATCGATCTGCTCCGACACAAGGGTCAGTGTAGACGTTTCTGTAGATTCTGTCGTCCAGGACAGGATGAAGCCAAAGAACAAAGATGAAGCAGCTGAACTTGAGTTCTGTGGCTGAAGATTTCAGTTCAATTCAGTTTATTTTTATGACACCAAGTCACAGCAGAAGCCGTCTCAGGGCACTGAACAGAAAAATTCACATATAAAATAATAATTTAACATTATTCATCTGAGGAGCAGACTGCTTTGAGTTTAACTCCAATGCAGAACCCTCATCTTGAGCATGAAGGCGACAGTGAAAAGGAAAAACTCCTTCATGCAGAAGAAACCTTTAGCAGAACCAGGCTCAGGACAAGAGGCCATCTGCTTCGACCAGCTGGGTTTAGAAGGAACAGATACACAATGGCAGGTCAAGAATTACAGGTTAAGATAGAAATAGTATCAAATGAAAACTATTCAATTTTAACAACTCATTTAAGGAAATGAGGTCAATTTGTCCTCCAGTAGTTTAAGCTTAAGGCAGCATAACAAGCCGACCCTAACTATAGGATTTATCAAAAAGGAAAAGTCCAGTCTTCAAACTGGACAATGTGTCAGCCTCATGGACAGAAACTGGAAGTTGGTTCCACAAGAGAGGAGC
>JARVLU010001196.1:35906504-35925826 GCA_031762415.1 Simpsonichthys santanae | reverse complement strand
CAGAGTAGTTCCAGCATGCTGTTTCCCCACCACGCAGTAAACAACTCAAGTGGACCAACCAGTTTGCTGGAGCCGAGATGGTTTCTGGAGGCCGTCCTGTCCCTTGGCAGATGGTTGAACACTGGCCGCCATGCATGAGCCGGCTGCAACTTATACGGTGGTGCGACTTGTACGATAATGCTGTTGTACAACGTTTGCAGCAAGCTGAAGAGTTGCAGTGAACATATTAATCTGGGGTGGCCAAGGCCACCAGTGGCCACCCCTTGGCTCCGCCGTTGTGCTTGGTGGTGGATAGAAACTTACTCTGTTCATACACAGTGTAATTGCTGCCCACTTGAATATTTTGCACCAAAAATCATTAAAGTTTCCAGCATTCCCTGTTCAGTCCATGAAGCTTCACAACAGAATCATTTGTTCTGACATTTTGTGACTTTGAGAGGAAAAGCCGAACACAACAGCTCAGGCTAGAACAAATATTATTTAGCTCCATATAGGAAGTGATACGTCTCTGCCTGAAAGTGTCACTGTCCAGTTGTGTGCCTGAATACCAGTTTGTCATCTGGATTTGAGCTTTTCCTCTGTTTGTTCATACAATTTCAATTTGCCTTCATCTGAGACATTTCCTCCATCCTGGTTCCACTCTGGTGTTTTGCATGTTTAGTCCATTCGTGCTCGTTTCTCCTCTTCATCCTCTCCTCACTGAGTGCCGAAGAGTCCCATCTCTTTTGTAATTGAGCCGAGCTCCGTCGGATGCTTCCGTACCTGCCTGACCTCAGTCTGTTTACTGCTTTCCTTCACTCCCACTCTCCGTCTTTCTCCCATTTCTGCTTTTAAACCGGCAATCAGTGCTGTGCAGCGTCTACCCTCCCCTGCTCTCCTGCATTTTGCTGTCGTATTGTTTCTGCGTCGTCCTCCCTCTCAATCAGTGACAACACAATTATCACTTCTCATACCTTGTTCTCTCCTGCTACTTCCCTCTGCTCCTCTCAGCATCTTTCACATTTTTTTTTTCTTGTACAAGCTTTGCTTTTGCCACTTACCGGTATTCATTTCTCCTTAAAATGTCGTTTTTATTCATTAAGTCTGTGTGCGTGCACACGCGCACCTGTGCTCTTTTAAATTACACCTATTCACACATGTTCCTGCTTGAATAATGAGGCGTGCTAAAGTGATCCTTGAGTTTGTATATTTTACTGCATTTATTGCTTCTCATGCATCATGCATGGCTTTAAATGATGCTGCAACAGGCAGTCCATCAACGTGTCGCAGTCAGACACGCAGTGCTGCGTCGATTCTGGCTGTACCTGCTGATGAGCTCAGGCGAGTCAGGAGACACATTAAAGGGGCAGCTCACACCTTCTGGTAGCAGACTTTCTGCTGCAGTCACTGATTTAAAGAGTCCAGGCCATGTGGTCGTGGTGCAACCAGCTAGGTCTTGCATACTGTGGCCTGTTTTTGTGTGCACTTCTTTGAAACTGTGTTCTAGTCCGTGCACGTTTTTTCGTTGGCCACCTTTGCCCATGTTGTACCTGCCTCGGCCTGCTTTGCATGCAGCTTGACAACTGGCCCCATATTTGAGTATTTGAGTCAGTCCACCGCAGTGCACTCTATGAAGACAATTTAAATATTAGACGAAGATAATGCAAGGAAACGCAAAATGCATTTTTTTAATCAAACTTTTAAGTGAAAATAAATCCAGTCGTACATGGCCCAGTTCTGTGATGAAGAAAATGCTTAGATAGGACCTGCCTGGTAAAGTGAACTAGACAAACAGTAGACATCTTGCTGTGTTCCAAAAAAAGAAAACATAAGAAACAATGTACCATATTTTTCTCCATATAAGTCGTGGGTTTTTTGCATAATCTGCATGTCCTGCGACTTATGCAGATGTATTTTAACACACATTGCTTCTTTGTGTGGCATCGTGGGAAACAAATCAGTTAAACCATCATCTGTTCATGACCACAACTCCTCTGCTACAATTTTCCAGAAGCCTGAAGGTGTCGCGTCCATCTGTCCAAACAATGTATGCAAATATAAATACCACTGGAATGTCCTGTCGTTGCACCACTCGTGAAGTAAACTGGATCTGCGTTCCCAAGATGAACGTGTGTCAGGGCGACACGTGCGTCACGAGCCCAAATCAGAAGCAGAAGTAAAGACGAGGCTGAAGCTGGTCAGTCGTCTACAGAAGTTGCTCCTCACCAACTGAACGATGACTCTTTGACTGATCATGACGTCTCCTCTCCATGTGAAGCGAAGCTATAATTTCACAATGGAAGCGTTAATGAGAGCTACAAAAATTGTGCAAGCGGAGAAGAAAATGGACCCAATTACCGACTGACTCGGCTGACAGCTGAATTTGAGGAGCTGCACGTTAATTTCCCTTTAATTGCTCAGTAGCTCCATTTCTTCAGCAAGATTGCTGTTTGGTCTCAATGAAACTTTGAAGAAAGAACTCTTTTCGTTCCTTTCCGTTGTGGGTAAACGAAGTGCAGTGTATTATATCGTAACACCAAAGCTACCTTTTTATTTTCCTTCATCTCAGAGTGAAGAGGGGACTCAGAAATACTGTCCTTTCATCCGTTTGTTCATCTTGTGGGCAAGATAATTTGAAAAATGAGGTACCGACATCCATTTTGGTGTATGGCTACATAATGAAGGCAATCGTCAAAAATGGGGTTGCCAGAATCCAAGATGGCTGCCACCATGCATACTGTAGATGTAAACCATCCACCCCAATCAATTTAAAGAAACTGTGCTTTCAAGCAATATAAAAAGCAAAGTTAAAAAATACAGAAAGCATAGTTTCCTGAAATCATAAAGGAAACATGTACATATGATGGCAGCCATTGAATTTTGACTATGTAACCCACTTTTTTTTTTTAAGTATTTTTTTTTTTCATTTTGAACATATAAAACACAAAGAACATAAAATCCTCCCACACCAGCTCAGTCACACACACACACAAATAAGGCATTGACAAGTTTTCCACATACACCATAAAAGGCTGTCAATGTCCCAAAATCTTTTAAAAGAACCTTTCAGGTTTTCTCTCATTTTTTCCAGATGGATATGATACATCACCTCTTATCCAATGTACATATGCTTGGGGGGGAGGGGGGGGGGTCCTTCCAATTGCACAAAACAAGTCTCCTGGCCAAGGAACCAAATCACATCCTTCTCATACTTGCTGAAGGACGTATCCACAGGGACCACCCCGAACAGTGAGATGAGTGGTGATGGATGGACTTTGTACACTATTTCCTCGTATCCCAGAGAAGGTGTTGAAAATAGATTGTCAAAAGGTCTGCAGTTTGGGACAGGTCCAGAATATATGTAGGAGTGTAGGAGTGAGCATGCATCAGGATAGCTGGAGTTTGTTTACAACAATTACATGCGGGGTCCAGGTTGGCTTTGATCTTGGACAGCTTGTCTTTGGACCAGTGCAGCCAATGCACTTTATTAAATGCTCCTTTTGGACACTTTTATGACACAAAGATGAGTCCAGTCGTATTACTTGTTGTCAGATGACGTTCTGCCTCCTCCTGCCGACTCGTTGGAGAGTCTTGATAAAGAATATTAACCAAAACATCCATACTTAACGGTGAAAGGATGGTGAGATTTTTGTTTAGAGTCATTGCTTGATAACGTGAAACATTAATTTCTACAGTTGTACAATCAAATAACCTGCTTAAACGGACCAAAAATAGACAAATGTGGAGATAACGCCTGTTAAATGGCAATCTGCCACGTTAGTTTCCATCACACAGACACAGAATAACACATTGGGATAGAAATGAGTCATTATTGTGGTCTATAAATGCTGTGGTCTGCAGAGTTTCTTAATCCTACACGCTTGTCTGTAAAAACAGTTTAATCTCTTTCTGCTTTTTAAGGCCAAAATCAATCCTTAAAAAGGACTTGGGGAAATTAGTTTTGGCTTCAAAGCAAAATCGGCAATTGGTAATTTCTGAACGCACAAATTTTAGTGACAGTCTGCCTGTTATTCTATTAAACTCAGGTCATGTCATCGATTCCATCTTTGGGTTTTTCATTGGTTCTTCAAACCCAAACTGTCTCTTGTGTTAAACTGGCTTTCAAGTAAAGACCAGTAGAAATATTTTTTCAGAAACTTGTGCAGTTTTCACTGATTTGATTCGGGTTTTTAATCCTCTGGTGTTGCAGGCATCGCTCTGGAGAACGTGTACGACTACAGTGAATACTGGGAGGTAGCCAGAGGCTTGTACGCTCCCTTCGACTGCACCGCCACCATGAAATCGGGCAACGCTGACGTGTACGAGAACGAGATACCTGGAGGACAGTACACCAACCTGCACTTCCAGGTACACGGAGCTGAACTTCGCTTATTGTCATGTCGGGATTGGTTTAAAAAAAAAAAAAAAAAAAAAGATGGAATTTACTCTAATTTTGTTGGTAGCTGCTTATAGTGGACTTTATAGTCATATTGGCTGAATTGAACATTAGATTCACTTCAATTCAGTTTATTTATATAGAACCAAGTCCCAACAGAAGTCATCTTTGAGCACTGTGCAAAAAAAACATTCACACCCATTAAAAAAGCCAATTAATTAGTAAAAGTTATTAATGTAAGGAAGCAGCAGATTGTGTTGAATCTACTTGATCACAGTCTCTCATCCTGAGCAAGCACAAAGGTAACAGTGGAAAGGAAAAACTCCCTTTTAACAGGAAGAAACCTCCAGCAGAACCAGGCTCACGACACACGGCCATCTGCTTCGACCATGTGGGATTTCAGAGGACGGGAAGGAGGAACAGATACACAATGGCAGGTCCAGGTGTACTTTCTATAGGAAGAAAGACAAAAAACATGTTAATTACAAACAAACGGGTGGAGAAGAGCAAGTAAAGACAGAAGCAGAGTACGGAAATGTGGTCAGTTTGTCCTCCGGCAGTATAAGCCACAACTAAGGGATAGCTGAGGAAACCTGAGCCAACCCTAACTATAGGATTTAACAAAAAGGAAAACCTTAAGCTTAATCTTGAAAGTAGACAATGTGTCAGCCTCACAGACAAACTGGAAGTTGGTTCCACCAGAGAGGAGCCTGATAACTGGAAGATCTTCCTCCCATTCTGCTTCTGGAAACTCTAGGAACCACAAGTAAACCTGCAGTCTGAGAGCGAAGTGCTCTGTTAGGAAAATATGGATCAATAAGATGTCAACTATAAGATGGAGCTAGGTTTTTGAGAGCTTTGTAGGTTAGATGTGAACCGTACGAGATCGGTATCGTTATTATTAATACTTATTGATCCGATCACCTCCTACTTCGTTGACGTAAAAGATGGATGAAATGCGACACGACCGTTCAGACTGCGTCGCTTTGAAAACATTGGATATGTTTCCACATCATTTCCACATATGACAGAGAGCTGGGTCAGATAAAAACAAAAAAAAAAATTATATTATCAATAAAAATTATATAATTTTATTTAATCAATAAAAAATAATTAAAAAAAAAAAAATCACATTTGTCACATTCAGACTGTCATGAAAAAAACCTGATAACGGGCACATTTTCCTGCAGCGTGAACGTAGCTGAAGTGAGTCAACAGAAAGTAGTTCAACAGAATCTGACCCGTTTCATCTGGTGCTGAATTCCTTTTTACTAAAAGAGGCATTAAAGCTGCTCTGATGGTTCTTACAGATTGTTAGTAATGTACTTTAAATATTTCAGTGAGCGTTGACAGATCTGAGGTGATAAATTGAAGGATCTTAAAAAAGTCTCACCTCAGAAGAATGTCAGGAATGAGTCCTGTCAATTTTACAACCTCGAGTCTCGTAGGAGACTTTCTGACACGTTTCGTCTTTACGTTGTCCAGCTGTCTGTATTAATGCGCCGTTTTGTGCCTGCGTCTCTCGTCAGTGCGTAACGGACCGGAGAGCGGCTGCAAAGTTCTGGTCCAGTTTCCCCGCAGTCAGGTGAAGGATCTGCCGAAGAGCGACGTCATCCAGGACGCCAAGTGGAACCACCTCCGCGGCCCGTCCAAAGAGGTGCACTGGAACAAGATGGAGGGACGCAACTTCGTCTACAAGATGGAGCTGCTCATGGCTGCTTTCACTCCCTGCCCTTAGACGAAGCCCCTCTGCTTCACAGTAACTGACTCATATTCTCTACAAACAGCAGCTCCTTAAAGACAAAAGACTCAGAGCTGAGTAACAATCTGCTTCAGGAGGAAAAAAAAACAAAAGCTGCCATGAACTCCTTCCTGCCTGCAGCGAGATCAGCTGATGCTGATGGCTCCTGGTGGGAACTAAACGTTAAACGGGTCAACGCAAAAATAAAAAAACGCAAGTCTGTGTCTGAACTCGCGTTGACAATTTAAACACCTTCATTCTCGTGCTGTGATCGTTTCGCTCCAAGTGTGAAACAGACGCCAGCTTGTTTTCAACAACACGGTCGCTTTAATTTTATAATAAATACACTGTGTGATATTTTCTGTTGTGATCCGTGATCTATTTACATCGTTGCAGTGTCGTTTGCAGAGAATTTCAAAAGTACAAAATGTAAACCGGCTGCAGGTTTTTGTGCAGGTTTTGATGACTCGTTTTAAAAATGACAGTTTTTGACTCGTTCGAACGGTCCCAGGTCCGATCGGGTCCCTCGCAGTCTTTTCAGTTAAAGGGGCTGCAGCTCTGTTGCATCGGCTTCTGCAGAAAAAGATGAGACGTTTGTCAATGTACAACTTTAAAAGACTTGAATAACAAAGTTTTTATAGAACCTCCTCAACCTTTGTACTCCTGACACGCCCATGCGTGCAGTGGATAACATCACGCCACATTTACACCTGTCAAACTATGTTTATACAACCACTTCCAGTTAAAATAGCAGCACCCACTGGTGTTCAGCGCCTGGATTTAAGTGCTATGTGTTGTCATCATTGCATGTTCTGTGGTGATAGTTCTCTGGATTTAACCCGTCACACGTGAGATACACCCAGGTGGAGCAGTGGGCAGCTACGCAAGCGCCTGGGGAGCAGTTAGGGATTAGGTGTCTTGCTCAAGGACACCACAACATGTGGGCATGGCTGGGAGTCGAACCACAGCTTTCTTGTCCCAGGTCAGCTGCTCTGCCTCGGCTTTAGGATCAGACTGAAAGCTGGAGCCGAGTGTTTACCTGGCATCTGTTTCCTGCGCCTCCATGCCTTTATCTTCCTGCAGATCTTGTGCAGCAGCCACATGGCCAGCATGAGGAGTCCGGCCAGCGTGATCAGAGCTAACGCAGTGACAGACAGGTACTGAAGGTCCTCGTACAGAACCTCTGAGGACAGAAAGACAAGAAAAGAGACCCATCACATTCAACCTTCAGGGTCAGACTACGGTCAAAGTTCGGCCTCAAACTGGAAGTTTTTGGTTCAAATGTTTAAGCAACATGTTAAAAAAAAACACTACTTGTACTCAATACTTTATGTACTGGACCTTTTTATTAGTGGTACCAGCCTCAAGTACTTCTACTCATAAAAACGCCTCGATACTTTGTGCAAATACCACTTTTATGCTTGGTGGTGTCATTTCCTCTTACAATACAGGCGATGTTGACAGCAGATTGTCTGCTGTGTTGGTTAAACTGTCCTCATTGACTTAAAGGAGCCACACACACAACGAAAGGAGATTTTTATACTGTTTACCTGCAAGGGCAGAAACAGGCTCATACAGATGTTCAAAGTTACATCATGAAAATGCAACGGGCCGTGCACAAGAAGTGTTTTTATACACGCTTATCAGCGCGATGACCCCAGACTCGAAGGCGTCAGGCGCCTGCAGGCTCCTCTCTGAGAGGAAACTGAACTCTCACATGGTTCAACATTAATTTAACATTAACAGCAATAAACATCCATGAACCTTATAAATAATTGTTTTTAAAAGCACTGTGCAATGTTTAAGTACTAACTTGATACTGGCAAGTACCCAAACTGTAGTACTTGTATACTGAACAAAAATAAAAACTTAACACTTCTGTATTTGCTCCTATTTATCTTATTTTATTTTCCATGAGCTGAACTCACAGGTCTGAGACTTTACGTACACAAAAGGTGTTTTTCTCTCAAATATTCACAAGTTTGTGTAAATCTGTGTTAGTGAGCACTTAGCAGAGATAATCCATGCACCTCACAGGTGATGCTCATCAGACAGCATGATGCACATGTGTGCCTTAGGCTGCCCACAATAAAAGGCCATTCTAAAATGTGCAGTTTTATCACACAGATGTGGCCAATGAGGTAGCGTAATGCTGTCACCTCTCAGTGAGAAGGTTGTTGGATCAAATCCCAGCCGGAGATCCTTCTAACTGGAGTTTGCATGTTCTCTCCGTGCATGTGTGCTCTGGTTTCCACTTGCGGACCAAAAACATGCATGTTAGGCTGATTGGTAACTTTAAATTGTCCCTAGGTGAGAGTGTAAATAGTTGTTTGTCTTGTTTGTCCCGGTGATGGACTTACGTCCTGTCCAGGGTGTCCCCCGCCTCTTGCACAGTGATTGCTGGACATGGGGACCAGAGACCCGTGTGACGGATGTGACACCCCTACTTTTAGAGATACTAAAGCGCACATGTAAAATCGGGCGCTGTGTGGTCACTTCTTCTTGTATCCAATGTTGGTGTTCAACTCTGGTCTTTTGAACCTTTGCACCTTCTATCTTGTTTTTTTTTTTGGGGCTGCTCCCTTCTTCAGAGGTTGCCACAGCGTGGACTAACTCACGCGAAAACTTGGCAAATGTTTTTACGCCGGATGTCCTTCTTGACTTAACCACAGACCACCGAGCCACCACAACCCTCTGTGTGGAGCAGGGGACTGCCATCCAAGGCACCTAGAGAGGAGCTGTGGGCCTTGCTCAAGGGCTCAGAGTAGTATGAATGAGGGGGTGGAGGCAGGTGTGGTTGCTTCACCTTTCCCACTCACATTGTTTGTTATTTGTCCAGGGATTTGAACTGGTGACCTTCCAATCACAACTTGCCTTCTTTAACCTCTACGCCTCCACTTCCTCCTTTCACTCCTTTACACCTTCTTTTGTGTTGACTTTTATTCACAAATGTAATTATAAGTTTGTTTTATTAATATTTTACATTGCAATATCAACATTTCCTCAACAAGCAATGTTGCCAGGTGTCAGAATGACTGCAGAGCAGTTGAAACAGGTCCATACGAACATGGACTTACCAGGAAGTGGGCATGAATAGATCCGGACCACAATGCATCACAAAATACTGACTTTGAGCCTTAACTTTAAAATGCGTAGCTTGACTGTTTTCATTCTTTGCCTTTTTCCCCTCACAAAGACATCATCAGCTATGAAGCATGCGTGGGCGCGCTGGTGTTAGTAAAATATCTCAACCACTGCACAGATTTGATGACTTTCAGAACAGAATCGTTGGATGGACATCTACACGTAATTAGCTCTATTCAACCTTAGCAAACACCACAGTTGCTATAATTAATTTTAAAACATCTTGCAAAGACTAAGCGAGATGTTTGCTTAAAACTTTAGCATTAATGTCTGTAGTCACCCTCGTTTGTCTGTTAGCAAAATGTGTCCTGACCCACTGGATGAATTGTTAATGACACTCAGAAAGTAATCGATGTCCGTCTACGGCACATTAACTTTTAGAGTCAATCCATTTCAAGATGGCCAACACAGCTAATCAACTGCGCATACACAAAATTGCTATAACTCAGTCAGTTTTACAGATATTGAGCAAAGTTTTGGTGTGGTAGTAGTTGAGAGTCATCCCCATCACATTTTCTGAGGGCTAACAAATAACTTGTGATCTTCGTTTCAAACTCTGGTATAAACTGTGACATTTCTCTTGTATTTGTTGTTTTTATCTATCATTTACCAGAGTTTAAACTTTATTCTTCATCTCTTATTTACAGTTAAATTAATCATTTTCACGTGACGTCTTTAACATTTACACCGAGCAGCTGCAGCTAGCTCAGCCGCTTCATGCAGGACCAACAAATCCACCTCGAAGCAGAGATCTGCAGGCGGCAGGAAGTGTCTCAAAAGGTCATCTGTTGGTTCTGGAGGGAGAGCTGTGCTGTGTAAACATGAACATCTACATACATGTAGTCGGTGAAGCCTAAAGCAGCTGTTTTTCAGATGTCGGAACCATCCAAACCAGTGAAATCGTGTTCTTCATCAAGTTCTTTCTCATACAATTCACTGAAGGTGCTGAAAAACTGATAACTTCTTTAAGATAACTCGTAGCTTTATTTAAAGATTTGCTTCCAAGCTGCCAGATTTCTGCTTAATCTTTAAGGTGGTTTTGATCAGTAGTTCTTCAGGCTTTACAGTTTTTCTTTTTCTTTCTTGCTCTTTTTTTTTTTTTCTCCAGTGTTTGACCACTGCAGAAGATGATTTCTTTAATTTGTTTGTTGAGACACTTAAACGGCTCCTGAACTGGAGGAACCATTGTTGACACATACCAGACAACTTCACAAAGATCCAGCTTTAAATGCATATCTGTGTTCCGCTGTCTAAAATAAACATTCTGTTCTAACATCTCTAGTTCAATCTGAAAAATACCAACGATAACATCGTTTTGAACAGCAACAAGCTAAACTCCAAAACATCTTGATCTGTCCATCCATTTTGTGAGACTTATCCTTGGTCGTGTCGCTGAGGCAACAGATCCAACAGGGAAACCCAGACGTCCCTCCAGAAACCTAGAAAACATCCAGAGAGACAAAAAGGAGGCATCCTCATCCGATCAAACCACCTCAACTGTCTCCTTTCGATGAGGAGGAGCAGCGGCTCTGCTCTGAGCTCCCTCTGGATGACAGAGCTCCTCATCTCGACCATAGGAAGCTCAGGGGTCTCCTTCTTTCAGTCTTGATCCAAACCTCATGTCCACAAGTGAAGGTTAAAATCTTGGCAGATCAGTAAATTTAGAGTGTGGCCTTTTGGTTCAGCTCCTTTGGACCTGATCCACTGCTTCCAGATCGGAGGTTCAAAAGCTGAATCGGTCCCAGATATCTATTATCTGACAACTTGGAATACAGTCGACTGAAAACTGATGTAACTCTCAGGTCCTGCCTTTGACTGTTTCCTCTTTGGTACAACTTCAGAAATTGTTCCTTCACTGTAAGCGTCTTTTCAGTCCTGGCACTTTTGTTTTGTCCTCCACCTGTCCAGTTCCCTCATTTTTTCAACAAGGAACTTTATTTTTTTGTCATGACCAAGAACAGGTACTGGTCTTAACATTTGTAACAAATTAAAAAAAAGTTTTAATAACAGCATTGAAAGACCTTTGGAAATCCTGGAAAACCACTGATCGAGAGGTTCTGATGCATGCTCAATAATCCAGGTAGAAAGTCTAAAAGGTCCTCTGGACAGGTTCTTGTTTGTTGAAACGTTTCATTTTCTTCAGTTTGAGATCTTGCAGTAAACTCAGTCTTAGAAAAAGCACCTTATCATAGTGGATCAACCAGTTTGCTGCTGATAGCCAGAACCAGCTATTCACGTGCAAAAGGAGGACCATCCTCCATTGGTCATCTTTATCTGCACATAGGTTCTCACACTGGTTCATTTTCATTTATAAATCTGTCCTTGGACTGCTGCCTTCTTATGTCTCCTCCCACATGTCACGCCGTCAGTGCAGTTACAACGTGCGCTCTCAGTCCATCATTACCTGCAGCGTTTCCCTCAGTGTGGACTGAACTTGGCAAAAAGACCTTCTCCTACTCTGCTCCTGATTCCTGGAACACCTTGCAACAGGAACTGAAGTTGTCCACGTTGGTTTTGTTAGAGTCATCCTGTTATCATGCTGTAGTTACAGACTAGACCAGGGTCTGGTCTGGATTTTCTTTAAGGGGTTTCAAACATTTGATAATGTCAATAGAAAAATCAAAGCAAATATGTTCGTGTTTTTAGTATTTCACCCTGATTTATTGTTTTATACACTAATCTTATTTTAACTGCATTATTACTGTAGTTTATTGTTGTCATTATTTACTGTTATTGTTGTCTGTACTTTATATGTTAACAGG
Organism: Simpsonichthys santanae; assembly: GCA_031762415.1. Classification (NCBI taxonomy): domain Eukaryota; kingdom Metazoa; phylum Chordata; class Actinopteri; order Cyprinodontiformes; family Rivulidae; genus Simpsonichthys; species Simpsonichthys santanae. The sequence goes on along the minus strand of JARVLU010001196.1, from coordinate 35,913,804 downwards.
TATCTCTTGTAAATGAATCCTCGTGGCTCACTGAGACTAGCCTGTATAAATAAAGGTGTAATTAAACAAACCCATCAGCCTATAATGGATCGTTAGTGCCCTGATGGCCACTTACTTCCAAGGGGCTGAGTGAAACTTTCAAAACCACTGATCAAAAGCATTTTAGAAAGAAATTGGGAGCTTTTAAAACTTTTGGACCTTGACCTGAGCACAATGCTTGCTTTAGGAAATACACTTGATTGTCTATGTTGATGAGGACTGTGTTTTGACTTCCATTCATCTTCCATTAATTTATGTACCCCAACCCCGACCTTTACCCTAAACCTAACCATTATCAGTCTAACCCTGATCCAAACCTAAACTCAGTTCACATCAAAGCTTTAAACCTAACCCTTAACTGTCCTGCTGCCCTTGGGTTAAAATGACCCAAGAAGCCTCATTCTCAACACTGAGGCCTCATAGGTCATTGACACAAGAGCAGCAGCATGGTTGACCCTCAAATAGGCATTTAAACACATGGGAACCAGACTTTGATCCCTAGAAGTTGCGATTGGTCCTGGGAAGTTGGTGTTTATTGGTAAAATGGTCCTAAATGGTAACACACACATACAGTGCTAGATAAACTCACCATTCACTTTCAGGACAAAACCGAGATCTTTGCTGTTTCCTGCTGAGTCTTCAACCGTGACCACGTAGTACCCTGCGTCCTGCAGCCGGAGGTCCAACAGGCCCATGGAACCATCATCACAGACCTTCACCCTGTTGCTGTAATCCACGGTGATGTTGGTGTACACCCCCAGCTGCCACGACCCTATGGTACGGCTCACTGCTGCTGACATGAAGGTCCATTGTATCTTTGGGATGCAGCTGCATGTAATGTTCACTAAGAAGAACACGTCGTCCTGCACCGACCTGATGAGGCTCCTCTGGAGAGAACTGACTGAGATGGCTCCGGCTGAAAGAGAGAGAGAGAAAAAACATCAAATAGACTATGATGTACACAATGAACCATTTAAACAATTGAGGGGTGGAATTCCTTCTGGCTGTGTTTAATTTCAGGTAAGCAGTCGAGCTACTACCCTTGGGTCAAAGGGTCATCACCTGCCAGGGTTAAAGTTTAATAAAAACACAAGCTTGGCTTTTAAGTCAAATCTTTTAAAATGGTATTTTGTTAAAATATTATGAACAAATATGGTCTTTGCTGTTGTGCAAAGAATGCATATTTCAAACAAACCCATGAAGAATTCAAGTACAGGTAGAGAATATAACTGCAGGGTGTCCCTCAGCTGTTTGACTACTCTTCAAGCTTTACGTGTCCGAAACGTGTTTGTTCAACGTCACGGAGGTCCATAAAAACAAAACAAAGATATTCCTCTTATTCATTTCATGAAGAGACCAAAATGCTCCAATCTGCTTGTTTTGTTCAGGCAAATTGGCAATAAGCCCTTAAGTAATGTTGTGTTTGTTGGTTCTTCAGTAAGCGTAGTTGCACGAAAGCCAGAGAAAGATCTGGTTCTGCTGGTCCGGTGTTCGTTTCATAAAGAACAGGTAAAGAATCTCTGAGTGCCTGCACTGACTAGGAACAACTTTTACACAAAGTCTGAATCACCGAAATTCTTCTCAATCCCTTGAAGCTGTATTTATCTTAATTTTCACCAAGTCTATTTTTAAATCTTCACTGTATTTATCTGTTGTCGCCTTCGCAAAGTTTCAGAACATAATCACTGGACGAACGTCTACAACTAATCAACTTTTAGAGTTAACTTCATTGAAGTTAAGCATCTTAATCAAACACCAAAAGGACAACGACTTGGCCAGCGTTACAGATACTGTTTCAAAACATGGTGTGGTAGTAGCTGAGAGTCATCGCATATGGTCTTCAGTTCAATTCAATTCAAAAATACTTTATTAATCCCAAAGGGAAATTAAATGTTGTTGTAGCTCGTTATCCTTTTTTCATTGAGAGATGTGATGGCTGTAGGCAGGAAGGATCTCTTGTAAAGGTCCGTCCCACAGCGGATCTGAAGAAATTGGCCACAGATGCCGTCTAATCCGTCCACCCAGACTCGGCTGATCTCTCGGTTCCTCCAGGCAGCAGGACCACACTAATGCCATGCAGAACCCCTCCCACAGCGATGGTCACTCCTGCAGCCTGCCCAGCTCCTCGTCACTGCGAACAGCCGGCTGAAGGTGCCGGTGGACAATCCTTCTGCTGTCACGAGCCGTGTTTCCTGCCAGTTCCAAGATCTCAGTGGTCACACACTTGAGCACAGCCAGCCAGGAGACGGGAATGCATCCACGGCGCCTCCTTTTCAACTCATTTGCGATTTGGGGCTGTAGTTGCGATATTATATGAGCTTTTGAGATGTTAATCAGCTGCTCTCCGTTGTATAAAAAAAACACCTTGTTGCCATGGTTATGCATCATAACAAATGTCCAAAACTAAAAAAGTTTCAGTAAAAATCCTTCCAGCTGCACAGCATCCGATACCAGAAGAACCAATCATCCAAAAAAAAAAAACATGATTTACAAACCAGCAAAAGAGGGATTAAAGTTTTCAAAAGAAAAATCTCAGAGTGAAAGTAACAGAGCTGCTCCAACATGCAGCCACCCCGAGCGCCGCAAGTCTAGAAATTCTAAGTGACTGATCACGAGATCTGGTTTGAAATCTTTGCCATTAGCTGTTGAATTCAACTCTGTCTGTTAGCAAAATATCCCATGATCCACTCGACTGATCTGAAAGAAACTCAGAAAGTAATTATTAGGTTGATATTTAGAAAATGATTAACTTTAATTAATAATGGCCGCTACAACCAGCTGAACTTAGGAAATGCAAAAATCAGTAGTTTTACAGATAATGAGCTACACTTTGGTGTGGTAGTAGCTGAGAGTCATTGCCAATTATTGTAAATACTAGACTTTGCCAGATGTTTTTGCTTACAACGTAAATGTTGCTGTCAACCTGGTGTGTCTGTTAGCAAAATAAATCAAAACCCACCAGACAGAATTTAAAATAACCCTAAGAAGGTGATCGTTGGATCTACGTCTACAAGTCTCTAACATTTGGTTGCTGCTTTTTGAGATGTTGAGACTCAACTTCTCTCTCGTGTTTCCAGATGTTTCAGTGAAGCCACAGCAGGACAGCCTTTCTGGTTTTTGTAGCACCTGAAGAGCAAAGCTGCCTCTCAGAAAACGTCTGCTTTTTCCTCCCATTTGGTTTCCCCTCCTGCCAGTTGGACTTTCTGCTGAAAGGGCTGAACCCTTAAACAAACACAGGCTGCTGTATGGACACGCAGAGAAAGACAAACTCAGACAACTTACCTGTGTGACACAAACAGAGGGCGATGCTGAGAAAAACAGCAACATCTTTTCCATTCCAGAGCCTGAAATGCCACATTAGAATCACAGACCCATGTGTCCAACATCAGCCGAAGAATCTCCTCCGAGCTATCTCACATTCTGAAGCATGTTCCTCATCATTCTCGTCCTTTCGCGACTTGGCCTAAAGCTCGCGTCCTTGTTCCTGTGAGATCTGTGTGTCTAATGTCTGTCAGAGTCCAGAGAGCGTGCGTCACACAGGTAAAGCTCAAGTTTCCCACCTCTCAGTCTCAACTGTGAAGGATTTATTTTCATACCTGCTGCAGGTATGAAGCCAGCCCACACCTATCTGAATGGTTCAGTCAGAGATTACCGAGCAAACACATTGAGCCCAGTCTGATCACGCACACTCACACACACCTCAAGGAAAAATGGAACACACACAGCGTCTTGAGCTGTAACCTGAAGTCCCCGTCAGAAAATGAAACCTGGGCGGGTTCTTGTGTTCTGACACACCTGGTAAAACATGTCAAACAGGAAGTTCACACATATGCAAAGCAGGGCTGACGTTAAAGTCGGAGTCTTGTTTCCAGCTGTCCCTTGAAGTAAGAAGTTAACCCCAAAACTAAAAAAAAGAAGATAAGGAGCGCACTTTGTTCCCAGCCGGTGTGAATCTGCTTTTACATGACAGAACTAAACAGGTGAAAGTGTGAGTTTAGCTGATCAGAGCTGAAGGATCATGAGTTTTCTCTGCAAGGAAAGATGCAGAACACAGAAATATACTTTGGTTAATTAAAGCTAACGTTTGTTATTTAAGCCGCTTCTTGTTCATTAAATGGAACAAGCTTTTCTTTATAATGACATCAATGCTGAATGACAGCCGAAATCCACTGAAGAAGCTGAAACTGAGACGTTAATGCTAAAAGAGACAGAAGTGTAGCTAAAATCTAAAAAAGACAACACTAGCTAAAAGCTAAAAGCGATGTAATGCTAGCTAAAAGCTAAAAGAGACTGAACACTAGCTAACAGACACAACTCTAGCTAAATGCTAAAAGAGATGCAATGCTAGCTAAAAGACAGAATACTAGCTAAAAAGAGACAGAACACTAGCTAAAAGCTAAAAGAGATGTAATGCTAGCTAAAAGCTAAAACAGACACAACTCTAGCTAAATGCTAAAAGAGATGCAATGCTAGCTAAAAGAGACAGAACGCTAGCTACAAGAGACAGAATGCTAGTTAAAAGCTAAAACAGACACAACTCTAGCTAAATGCTAAAAGAGATGGAACGCTAGCTAAAAGCTAAAAAGACTGAACACTAGTTAAAAGAGGCACAACACTAGCTAAAATAGGCACAACGCTAGCTAAAAGCTAAAAGAGAAAGAATGCTAGCTAAAAGAGACAAAATGCTAGTTAAAAGCTAAAAGAGACGCAACGCTAGCTAAAAGAGACGGAATGCTAGCTAAGAGCTGAATGAGACATAACATTAGCTAAAAGTTAAAAAAGACAGAATGCTAGCTAAAAGAGAGAACTCTAGCTATAAACTAAATGTGACAGAAGCTAAAAGAGATGGAACTCTAGCTAAAAGCTAAACGAGACAGAAAATTAGCTAAACACTAAAAGAGATGGAACTCTAGCTAAAAGCTAAAAGAGATAGAACATTAGCTAAAAGGTAAAAGAGGCAGAGCTCTAACTGAAAGCTAAAAAAGACAGAACTTAAGCTAAATGCTAAAAGAGACAGAAAAAGTTAAAAGCTAAAAGAGACAGAATTCTAGCTAAAAGCTTAATCAGAATCAAAATCAGAATAAGATTTATTATCATTGCACCGACATACAACGAGACAGAGAACTTAAGCTAAAGAGACTGAACACTAGCTAAAAGCTAAAGAGATAGAACACTAGCTAAATGTAGCATTGTCTCTCACACAATGACCCTTGGAGAGAAAGACCACAGCTCAACAAGAGTCTGCACAGAGGAGTGGCTGCTGTCCATGACAAGATGGATGTTTGTTTTGTTTGTTGTGCAAACAAACCTTAAGTCACACGGACTGCTTCAACTGTCAAACACCAGGACCCAAGATTGAAGATGGAACCAGTTTGGGGTCAAAACTTGTGCACATTATACTGTATTGAGAGAAAACAAACAGAAATCATTAACTTGTAATAATATGGAAAGTTTGTTTTTTGTAAATAAAGTTTAAAATTATCTTTGCATGTAGGCATCTATAAATTGACTGGAAAGTTGCAAAAAGGTAATTGGGCACTGCCTGAAGGCAGCCATTGTTATCCACCTGAAAAACCTTCCGTCAACTTTAACGTGGCCCAAACTCCAACGCATACCCCACGAATGTTACATCAAAAACGACCAGCTCGGCACCGTGATGTGTGCTGTTACTTTTATTGGTGTTTCAAGTTATCATGGAAACGTAATTTGCAAACAAATATGCCACTTTCCTAATTGAAAAAGCCTCGCAAGATTCTCCTCAGCTTCTGCTACAGTGAGGTCACATGACCAAGAGGGCAGAGGTCTCTAATCAAAACACTGATTAATGTTTGGAATCATTTTGATTCAAGATGGTTGCCACAGATACATCAGACAACACAAAATTGACTATAACTGTCATTCTTTGAGATATTTCAGCTGACATTTGGTATGGTTGTAGCTGAGTGCGAGTTGTTATACATTCCTAATGCAAATTACAAATCAAAGATGGCCACCTTAGCTAAAATAAAAATGATAACTGAGCTATTGTAAAATATATTAAGATTCTACTTGCTAAATAAGTCTTCTGATACCTTTGTCCATTAGTAACGCCTTTTCTTTTTCTTTTTTTTTTCCCGCCCAATCAGATGTGGCTCTTGAGATACACCTTCCTTTGGGAACACCCCTATCTTTGTTTGGGAATGCCTATTTTGTCTGCAGACACCTACTTGGAAACAAACACTGGTTAACATGGAGGGAACAGACAGAAATGGCTTCTAGCTTAATGCAAAGACGAGGAACTGAAGAGAAGAGGCTGATTAAGAGAAAGCACAAACACCTGGGGAAACAATGAGGGTCAGGTGGGAGGGGGAGGAGCTACATGAACTAAAGGAGAGGATTGAAGCAATAAGTGAAAAAGAAACTTAAAAGACAGGAAAATACAACAAAGATAATCAAACTAAAAGATGAACAAAGGAATAAAATAAATGACACCAACAAGTGTTCATGTCTTGATATGAAAGCTTTCAAACACGTTTTGTTTCTGAAGTAATAAATCAGAACTGACTACTAATATTTAGCCTTGCATTGAGTTTAAAATAAATATCAGTATACATTAGATATGTAGCTGTCATACTGTCACCTAAAGCAATACTTCCTACAGCCAAATTTGATGAGTGATGGTAAACAAATAGTTTGAGATGATAAGGTTCTACCTTATCTGAAATCCTTAAATTAATTTGTATGGACTGTACAATATTTTTCTTTAAATTTCACAAATAAATGATAAGATAATAAAATAACAAAATGCATATTTTCGGGTATTCTGGTTTCACTGCTAACAGGACCATGCTGCTAACAAGACTGTGGTGTTAACAGACCCATGCTGCTAAAAGGACTGTGCTGTTAACAGGACCATGCTTCTAACAAGACTGTGCTGCTAACAGGACCACACTGCTAACAGGACCATACTGCTAACAGGACCATGCTACTAACAAGACCATACTGCTAACAGGACCATCCTGCTAACAGGACCATGCTGCTAACAGGACCATGCCTTTAACAGGACCATGCTGCTAACAGGACCATGCTGCTAACAGGACCACACTGCTAACAGGACCACACTGCTAACAGGACCACACTGCTAACAGGACCATGCTTCTAACAGGACTGTGCTGCTAAAAGGACCACACTGCTAACAGGACCACACTGCTAACAGGACCATGCTACTAACAAGACCATACTGCTAACAGGACCATCCTGCTAACAGGACCATGCTGCTAAC
>JARVLU010001196.1:35881538-35894792 GCA_031762415.1 Simpsonichthys santanae | reverse complement strand
TGACGTCACTGGGGCGCGACGGCTGTATACGCAAAACGCTGTAAACCAAGTCCGCTGTAAACCGAGGACTACCTGTACTGTGTATACACAAGGACAAAGCAAAAAAAAAATATTTTGTTTATGCTAAATTGTAAACCCTCCTGCATTAGTTTTGCCATACTATTAGATAACCTGGTCAGATTTTTTCAATCAATTAAAATCAAATGTAAATTTAAATCAACCAGTTGATCGATCAATCAATCAATCAATGTACCTTATTTTAGCTGTCCAAAACAGGACTCTCTTGAAAATGTGACTCATTGAGACTAACCTGTATAAATAAAGGTTGAATGAATGAATAAAGGAGAAGGAGAAGATGGGACTGTGATCAGAAAGTCGCAGGTTCAACTCCCGGTTCTGTCAACATCAAAATGTGGGTGGAAAAGGCCTCCACCCTCATTTGCTCCGCTGTGGGCCCCTGAGCAAGGCCCTTAATCTTTTGAAAATGAGTTCTCGTGACTCAATGAGACTACCTGTATAAATAAAGGGTAAATGAAAAAAAAAAAAAAAAAGAAAAGGGTAAATGAAATTAATCAAATAAATAAATAAATAATTCCAAGTGGGACTTTTTGATCAGGCGCTTAGCTGCTGGGGTCCTTTTCCTCTGCGCATGCTCGGTAAAATGTTGCTGCCGTAGCTAGACACAGCAGCACGGAGCAGCAGCCACACGGAGGATGGTTTCTTCGTTTTCTTAAGGCTGTCAGTCTTATAACCTGACAAAATGAAGTTTTCCAACTCATAGCTCGGTGAGGAGTAAGTACAATCTTCTTTAAAACGCGTCGCCTTGTGTTTTCCATCAATGAAAAGTTGAAGCTAAGCACTTGGCCTGGTCACAACAAGCACAAAGAAGCTGCTTATTGTGCTTGGTCACTCGAAGTAACCTTTCAGTCGATGAAATTTGACAATTTCTTATTTAAATTAATCGAAAATTGTTACTTTGTTGATCCCCCCCTGTTTATGTGTAAATGCTGGAGCGGCCCAAAATGTATTAAATACATCGACACCACTGTTGGCTAGCTGTTTGAATGTACAACACATTATCCCTTATTAATATAATCTGGCTAACGTGAGTTAGCTGCTCTCTGACTGTTAACACTTGATTATTTATGTGGTTAAACATGTTTGGGGATCCAACCAAGGGTTTTATCGAGGATGACGTCATGAATGAATGACGGCAGAACGTTACAGTGGCCTCTGTTCAAAATGTCGCATCATGCATCTGTCAGATAAATAGATACTTTAGAGGGAGATGAATAAATCCAGTGGCTTCTTTGTACCAGACGTAGAACGAACAGGTCAGTTTAATGTTATTTTTTTTCCCGATCTGATCGTCTTCATGCTGTAGTTTTGTCACTGCTGGGGGCGGGGGCATTACACAGCCTTATGGATGAGTGTTTCTGCTGAGCATGATGACGTCAGCAGTCCGTCACTGAACACACGACTCTGTCTGATGATCCTGCTGAGCAGAGGGTGATGGGTGTTGTCCAGGGTGGCCAGCAGCTTCTCCAGGGTCAGCCACAGCCCCAGCTCTTTACTCAGAACAGATTTAATTTTTCCCAACCACCAATCCACTTCTTCTTCCTTGGGACTCAAATGTATTTGTGTGTGTACATACACAAAAAACTACTTCAGTTTGGGTACTTGCCAGAGTAGTTAATGAGTTAGTAATAAAATATTCCACGAGTTTAGAAACACTTTTTTTTTAAATTAAGAACACATCTAATGGCTTATTTGTGTTTAGCTTAAAATATCTCTTAAGATAAGAGAAAATTGCATAAATATTGTAACATACTCAAGTACAGGGGTGTTTTTATGGGAGCTTGAGACGGGTATCTGGGCTGATACTGTATTCATTCAACCTTTATTTATACAGGTTGCTCTTATTGAGCCTCGGGGACTCATTTACAAGAGGGACCTGATTTGGTATCAAAAGTATTGGAATCTATCGAGACACCACTATACACACATTTTGAATCTAAATCCAGAAGGTATTTCATACATTCTGCAATAAATCTTCAACTCAACCTTTAAATGTGTCTGAGCAGGAGAAGTGAATAAGTGATGAATCATAGTGTGGAAATGGGTGACGAGTTATTGTGTACAGTGTGTTCTTCCAGTGAAGGAGACGAGAACTGAAATCACTAAGATTGAAATAAACAGTGGTTCTTGTTGAGCACTGATTTTTTATCAGGACATTGTGCTGCACCGCAGCTTTAGGACACTTGTTGTGAACTGGAGCTTTAAAAATTAACTTAAATTGAAAACTATTTTAAAACTAGTCGAATGAACTCCTAGGCCATATTTTTGTTTAGAAAAGTGGATTTTATGACACACTTTTAGGGCCTCTTTAATGTAGAGTCATGATATCGAACATTAAATCCTCTGATGAAAGTCTGTCTTTTAGCGTCTCCACTGTGGCTCTTTACTGACTGCAGTGTGTACACAGCGAGCTTTTTACACCGTTCTATCACTTTATTACAAGCTGCCATTTGCAAAAGGTCAGTGTGAGCAGGATGTGAAAGTCTGTTCTAGCAAAGCCATTTCACACTAAACGTAAGTGACTGTCAGAGGCTGATTTATACTTTCTCTGTTTGCTCCCAGTATGAGGAGAGGAGCCTGTCCATGCAGCAGTAGTGGTAAAGTGACATGCTGGCTTGTTTGCCAGCATCAGGTGATCTTACCTTCCGATTTCTTCCTCGTATGCAGATGAACACTGGACTTCAGAAATGTAAGTACTTTTTAATCATCTGTCGCCATAAGAGGCAGATGGAATTGCCTGTTTTTGTGTGTCTGTTAGCAAAATGTTTCATTAACCACTGGACAGATTTTAACGAAATCCTCAAAAATGAATCATTGGATGAAAATCTACAACTTATTTACTTTGAGTCAGCCCAATTTATGATGGACACCACAGCGAATGGACCTTAGTACCACAAGAATGTCTATAACGGTCATTTTCACATATATTAAGCTCAGATTTGGTGTAGTAGCTGAGAGTCATCCTATTTACATACTTCAAGCTCTACAGATTGCACTAAATCTATTTAAAGCTTTGTCAGGAGTCATTTATTCCAACGAGGATTGTTAATTTTTATTTTTTGTACCTCTTTAGGGTTATTTTTTACTTTTTATGGTCACATTAGTGTCTATAAGGGTTTAGAAAATAAACAAGTTTTAATACAGACTGGGGCTTCCATTCAATAGTTGTAATTTTACTGATATAAAAATCTCCACGAGCAGCATTTTAAAACCTCTGGGGAACATTCAAGAACCAAATGTATCAGCTAAACATGTAACTTAAATTTTATTTACTGGTAGTTGTAAAACGTTTTGAGGTTGTCTTGAACTTGATGTAAAATATCAGTAAAGGCTAAATGGAGTTTCATTCTCTTCTTATCGTGCTGTGTAGTTTGAAGTCATATTTCAGAGTATTGTGTTGTCTCAGTCAGTGTTCTTTGCTGTGGTTTTCTAATTTTGTCCACCTTTCAGGGGAAACCACACAGAAGATGAGATCTGCCATCTATCCGACCCCAGCCGAGTTGGATGCCTATGCTAAGAAAGTTGCTAACAAACCTTTGAGCATCCAGATCTTCCCTAACAGTATCAAAGTACCTCAGAGGAAGCACATTCGTCGCACAGTCAACGGGCTTGACACGTCCCTGTCCAGCCAACGTCACAGTCCTTACGCTTCTCAGGTCACCACCAGAGGAGGCCTGCTGGCCGTCCTCCGCGCACCAATCAAAGGTTTTGTCAAAGAATCGCACAACAGTCGCACTCGACAACAACAAAAGGCAGCCATGAACCCTCAAACGGGGCCATACGCTGCTCAAAGCACTTTAAATCTTCCTCACCCTGCTCCTCATTTACCTGGCCCCTCTCAGCCCGCTGCCCAGAAGCAGGGAGTGGCTCACACACGGGCAGCACCACATCAAAGTATGACTCATCCGATGGCTTTACAGCAGCATCACCCACAGGCTTTGCAGCAGAGGAACATGGCTCATCCTGAAACACTGCAGCGACAGCAGAGCATGTCCCAGGTTCAGGCTGCACAGCAACAAAGACTGGCTCACCCCCAAGCTCTACAGAGGCAGCAGAGTGCGCCCCACAGCCAGGCCTTGCAGCAGCAGCAGGGTCAGTCTTGTTCATCAGTCATGCCACAGACCCATCTTTCTCATGTGCAGACGCTGAAACATCAGACGGCTCCTCCGCAAGCTGCACACACTCAGCAGGGAGTGACTCAGGATCTGCGCCACCTTTCTGATGGAGCGCCGCACCAGAGCTTGCAACACACCCAGGGGCTAGTGGGCTCACAGGCTCTTCCCCATGCCGGGCCTACAGGCCCTGCTACCATGTCTAACAGCCTCCAGCAACCCCCAGCAGGACAGTATGGGTCACGGAAGCTGCCAGATGTGGACGCCCCTCCAAATGTAACCGTATCTACCTCCACCATACCGCTGTCCATGGCGGCTAGTTTGCATCAGAACCGTCCTGGTGACCTGAGCAGCATTGTGCACCAGATCAACCAGTTGTGCCAGGCTCGGGCTGGCATGGGCACCACATCTGTCTGTGAGGGCCAGATTGCAAACCCCAGCCCCATTAGCCGCAACCTGTTGATCAACGCCAGCTCAAGAGTGTCTTCTCAGCACTCGGCTCTGGGCAACGGCTCCAGCTGCCTCATGGTGGGACATCTGGATAAAGCTGCCTCGCAGACGCCCTGCGGTAGGCTCCATTCGCAGACCAGTACAGCCACTCCTACCAGTACAGCTGCCCTTTACACAGACAGTGAGAAGGTACAGCAGCAGCAGCTTCAGCACCATTTACAGCAACAGAAACAGCAGCAGCAACATTTACAGCAGCTGCAGCAGCTGCAGCAACAGCGCTCCTGGGCCCAGCATCAACTAGCTCACATGCAGCAACCGCCCGAAGGAGTGCACCCCTGCAAAAACCCAAGAATGGAGCCTCCGGCTGAATGTGTTTTTCCATCTCAGAACCTCAGCTACACCCACAAGCTGGCCAGCGGCGGACATGGCTTCCCTCTTAAACATCCCGCTGAGAAAGCACATCCTTCCTCCCCCGTGAACTGCCCAGCAGGATCGATGCCTTTTGTTAACGGGCACTACATGCAGACACCATGGAGTGGCATCCCACCCACAGCTGGTAACAATGGAGCTGGTCCTCAGGACCTCCCGGTGGCCTATCAGGGAGGACAGGCTGCGGCCTCCACAAACCGCACCCCAGGAGCAAAATACAGGCCAGGGAAAGAAGGACCCACTGGCCAGGTGAAGCTGATGCAGCAGGTGGATTTCTTAAATGAGGACTTCCACCTGCCCAGCTTACAGGATCAGAACATGGATGTGATCCAAAAGATGCACAGGTCTGCCATGGGCCAAGTTAAGGAGCCCGGCACCAGTGGCAGCGTCCACACCCATCACCCAGGCTACCATTAGTGTGCATTTGTTCGTTATCTTTAATTAGCACTTTCAGTTTCTGTGTTTTTGCTCTTTACAGTTTTGATCAGGTAGATAGATTTGATTGCTTCAGAGCTTAATTTGACCCGGTGAGGGATTGATCGGTCCACCTCTGGCCCGGTGGCAGCCGGGATGCGGTCTAGCTCCTCCTGCTGACTCTAAACGGGATGAAGCTGATTTGGAAACCCACAAGCCTGTGATGTTTTCTAGTGTTCCTCAGGTCTGAAGCGATGCTGTACCTTTGTTTAAAAATGAAGGGTTGATTTATCTTCATCACCGGCACAGACGTGCTGCTCTTTGTGTCCAAACTGTAGTTTTTGTTTGCCTCACTATTGTCACAATGCTTTCCTTAGGTTGATGACTTTTATCAGCATTTGTGGCCTTACAACTACCTAAAGGCAAACTTTAGGACGTCCTCGTGTTTCGTTGCAGGTTGAACGAGGAGCTCATATATTTATGCAATCAATGAGTCTCTAAGCTTCTGGACTGAGGAGCTGACCCGGCTGAGGCCGAGCCCGGACTCAAAACATCATCTGTGGTCTTGGTTCTGTGTTGCTCTGTGGGTGAATACTCCACATCTGAGAAACGTGTAGTTTTAAAATACCCTCTTTTTGCTAAATCTTTGGAGAATTTGCTTCTAAGTAGACGTTTTACCATATTTTCTATTTTGTTTGTCGATTTGTAGTTTGCCCTACTTGAAATGTGAGGAACGATTTGTAAAAGGTTTGCATTTGGCACGAGGGGCGGAAACGACCGCGCTGGCCCATATTTATAGTCGATGTGAATCCGAGGGCGTCTCGTTGTTGGAACGGTGTGCGTTTGTGTGAGAACAACAAACTCACGGCAGGGAGAACGCTCCGTTTCCTCTCATCACCACTTTACTGCTGTAACTGACGTGATGTGGACATTTCAACTGGCTTCACCCACTCTCTGGCACCACTGGTGCCAACTATATGGAAACATCTATTCCAGGAAATCTCTTGGTAGACTTATCTAGCATGAGTTGTTAGACCCACCGCCTTCGTTTATCCGTTGTTCTTGGGGTTAATTTTGTCGGAGAGCTGGTTTTTATTCAAGCCTTCTGGGGAACAAAAGCCTTAAATGCCATGTTCTACGTCTAATGTGCAACTGAGCTTCTTTGTCAAGATCCCACCTTCAAATCAGCCTTTTATTGTGAAAGAGCTCGCTTCCCGTCTGAGCGTTGGTTTGTCTCACGGGGTTCTTCAGCAGTGTCCAGATGTGCACGTTGTGAGAATGAATGATGTTGCCTTAAATGGAGTTATCGTAATACCACTTCACCCACCCCGCTGTCCTAAATGTTGCGTATATGTCAACGATTTAAAATGTTTTTAAAAGTAAAATCTTAGTGTTTAATGAATAGGTCTTTAGAACAGGGGCCGTAGCAGTCGCTTTAAAATATTTGATTTTTTTTGTTTATTTCACGAACAACCTGATGTCGTCGTTTTAAGTTATTGTTTTTTTTTTTGTTTTTTTTTTTTTTTTTTGGGTGGAACTTTGCCTCCAGAAGCCATAGGTGTGTTTTCACTTCAGGCGCCAACAGGTGTGTTCACGCAGAACTCAGACAGGCTCGTACGCGGCGAGCGAGCGTCTCCGCCGACGTCTTTGAAAAACGCAAGCTTTTTTTTTTTTTTTCTTCTTCTTCCTGTTCCCAGTTGCTCTCGAAACACGACAGGTTCGCAGAAGAGGGGCGGCGTGACAGAATCATCTTCAAACGTTAAAAAAATAAACGAAACGCCTTCTCTGCGTTTGGGCTTCGTGCTCGGTGGCGAATTATTTTTCTGTTCCCGGCTCTCGTTTTTTTTTTTTAATTTTTTTTTTTTTGACGTGCCTGTCCCTCGAAGCTGCTGCTGAGTCTAATCACGCACGTGTGTCTAAATGATGACGATGCTTCAGTGGAACGCGTCCGTGTTTATTCGACGTCCACGGGGCACGTGCGATCAGCCATATTGAGAGAATCTAAACAACTAAGCAGTATTCAACGTGGACGTCTGACCCTCGGAGCCCGTTTGGGTCTCGACATCAAACAAGTGAAAACTGAACGGACTCTTCTTTCTGAACTGCCTCGTTCACAGTCAGGTTCTAGTTTCATATGAAGTGCCTCCACTGGGCTTGGTATGGAGAAGTGTGTGAATGGGTGTGCTTTTTGTGTGTGTGTTGAGCTCGGGTACTTGCACACAGGTGTGCACGCTGACAAAAGGTGCACGAAGTGAATCTGACGCGGGGGGTGGGGTGGGGGGGGGGGGACCAAGCTACTTAGTGTAACTACTGATACTGTGTCATGGGCTGAAGTCCCGACGTGTGCCACGACTCCCTGACGCGGTCGGGGTGCGTCGACTGTTTGCTGCTGACTCACTGACCAAAGTGACCCGGCGACCCGCTCCCGCCGCCCCGGCCAAAAGCAGACGCAGACTTGAATAAAAAACAGCGACGTGAAGGAGCGCCCGCTGCCCTCCTTCACGTCGTCTGAAGAAAATCTTGTGAAGTAAAACACGAACGTGGAGCTGTAGAAGATAAATCTAGAGCGAGCGCTTCTGGTCCACTCAGCACCACGTTTTAAAAAAAAAACCAGTCATTTGAACCAGTTTGCACTGTAAAGATACTGAAGCACATCGTCTGAACGAACTCTGACCTTCTGTAGATTTTAACGCCCGACGCCTCACTCTAGATTTATTTTTGCTCCAGTGTAAATGTCTTTGATTTTAAAAACGACTGTTCTGAGCGGTGGTGGAGGGGGCTTCATTTCTTTACTGTGTGAAAATGTGATATTCCACTTATTCCACTTTTTGCCTAACCTTCAGGAATTAAAATGTCTTGCACAAACATTCCCCCTAACCAAAATAAAGTTTGCAAACAAGTGTTCACGAGTGATTTTCTTTACGTGTTTAGACCGTCTGCGTGCCCCCACCCCCCAAGATGTAAACGGATCAGTCTGAAACGAGTCCCTTAATGAGATTAAACTTTTAAAAATAAGTTTTTAGATTTATTTGAGTTCAAGTTTTTAAAGCTCTGACCATGTGCAGCTAAAACTTCGCTCAGGAAAAAACAAATGTTTTCATTTTGTTTGAGCTCTGTCTTGAAACGTTAAATTTACAAAACGTTCTTGCAAACGAGAAATTGCAGGTTAGAGAAGATGAGCCTGTGATCGGAAGATCGCAGGTTCAACTCCTGATACATCAAAATGTGTTTGGGATAGGTGAAGCAACCACATCACCCTCATTTGCCCCGCTCTGGGCCCTTGAGCAAGGCCTTTAACCCCCATCATCTGCTCCCCTGGACGCCCTAGATGACATGTCTGCTCTACAAACGGGGCAAAAAGCATTTCCTGTGAAAATGCATTGTGATTGCTTGTTGCTGAAGACGTTGCTGCTCTGAAATTAACTAAAAACATGCTGAAATGGAAGAACAAGTTTGCAAATGAAAGCAGAATGCATATTTGCTGGATTGGGGTTAAATAACTAGCAATGAGCACATGTTGTTGATTAGCTAAAAGAAAAAATTTGCCAATTAAACTGCTTAATAGCTAAAAAGCTGAAATAAGCACATAAAAATAGCTGAAAAGTCAGAAAAAGATATTGCCAGAAGGAAGTGGAGCGAGCACAGTGGTGCCCAATTAGGCTGAAAGAAGCGGAGCACAAAAAAGTGAAATTATGTGAAGGGAAAAACAAATTTACAACAAAACAGCTGGATATTAGCTAAAATAGCAGAAAGAAGCTTAAATGACCAGAAGGAAGTGGAGATTATAATTGTACCCAATTAAGCTGAAAGAAGCAGAAATGTGCACAAAAAAGTGGAAGTCTGGGGGAAAATATATATTAAAAAAAAAAACAGCTGAATAGTAGCTAAAGAAGCTTAACTTAGCAGAAGGAAGCGGAAATAAATATTTAGTGGGGAGTTCCTCCTGTAAACTGACTCCATTAAAATGCAGAACAAAACATGAAATCTGAATTAAAACCTTTTGATTAGTGTTACAAGCTGTGACCAAACTTTCTGACAACACGCAGAGCTGGTCGTTTAAGAAGCTACGGTTTACAAAAGATGTAAGAAAAAGTAAAATAAAGTTCAGATTGAACAGTTTGTTGGCAGATCGTCTGCCGCAGACGATGGTCGTTCTGATGTTTTCCAACCATGTGACAATTCCAGCAGTGTTCAGTCAGGTCATCTGGACAGTTCCTTTTTTTGTGAGCCGTTTCGCCCTCCTATCTCCAACAAACTGGTTGGGCCACTGTAGGAGTGTACTGCTTGGTTGGGAAACAGTTTGCATGTGACTTCTCAGACTGATGAAGCTCTTCGGATGGAGGGCGAAACATCTCAACACAAAAAGGAACTGTCCAGATGAGCTGACTGAACATGGTTGGATTTCTTTACCTGGATTGTTGAGCATGAACTTTGATGATGTGTCAGATTCTGTTCCACAAACGCCCTGACGGGTTCAATAAAAATGAAACGTTAGCAGTTTGTTGAGCGACAGGAAACAGCTGTGGAAGTTATGTTTTCTGACTGTTTGTTTCATACGATCTGCACGGTCTCCTCAGCTGCACACAAAGAATTGACCGACACCAACAATCATGTTACAGTTCAAGGTTTATGGGGTGTGTTGTGTGTATGTGTCTTTAATAATTAAATGAAAAATATTTAGCACCACCTTAGTGGTGGACAAGATGATCAATTAATAAAAGTTCATCAGTCTGAGAAGACCCAAAATAGAAGCTTATATTTCAGTTTAACCTTTTTTTTTTTCTTTTAAAAAGGAATGCAATTATGCTTTAATCAACTCCATAGTTCTCTTTTTAAATAAACATGCATTGTTTATTTCATAAGACATAGCTTAATGCCACACTAAGAAAAAAATTACATTATGAAAAAAAAAATCATATTACAAGAATAGTTATATTACAAGAATAAATTCGTAATACGTCCTGGGTCGGCTTGCACCTGCTGTAGGCAGCCTCCAGTGCGAGTCATTGTGTTTGTGACGTAGTTCGTGATCACTTTTGGGTCACTGTTTATGAAATATGCCTTCATCCACATTATGTCACAACTAAATCCGTCAATGCAGCCCAGCTTCAGTTTATCACAAGAATTCATATGCCACAATACTTTGAGCCCCCTGCTGACATCAACATTCATCATTTTACTGCAGTCGTAAGACGGCTTTTTCGTGTTGGAGTTCTGATATTACGAGTTTATTCTGGTAATATTACAAGTTTTTTCTCATATTATAACTTTATTTTTATATTGTTTCAACTTATTCTCATAATACTACAAATTTATTCTTGTAATATTATGACTTTATTCTCATTCGTAATGTAATTTTTTTTTTTCGTTTCCTTAAAGCTCCGTCATAATTTTAAGATGAATGAGTTTGGAAAAATGAGTTTAGGAAATCACGTAGTTTTGAGAAATGATCTTCCACCCCCACCCTTCTGTGTAACAGAAGAACACAGTAACGTATCATTGTCCCTATGGGGCACCACTGCCCCCTATCGGTGCAGAAAGGTACTTTCTGCCTCACCCTTTGTATTTTCACTCCAGTTAGAAAGAAGAATTATGTCACACACATTCTTTAAATATATTAGTCAGACTGTAGAACACCAGCATGTGCAGCACATGTATAATCAAACATGTATAGAGGCAGCAACCGGCATGCTTCAACCACCTACTTCATACATTGTATGACACAGCGCCCCCAGAGGTGAACCAGAGCACTACACTGCCTCACCCCGCATTGTTTGAACAGGCAATGCAAAAATTCTTCAATTTTGACCATTGAAGTGTTGAAATAATTCAGAAAATAGTTTTATAAAACAGCCAAGTGGTCAAATGCATTTTCTCTCATCATTGTCAGTGTTTTACTTGCCATGACAGGTGAGGCACTATTTCCCACCTGCCTCCCCTGACTGCACGTCACTGGCAAACAGTTTCTGCGATCTTCCTCTTTCAGCTGACACAGATGAAGAATAACAAAAGCATCAAATTTCCCATCAGTCATTGGATCCAATTCTTTATTTAAATTCTAAATCTGATCTAATGTTTGCAAAATTAAAGTGTTTTTTTTAGGTTACATTTTGTAGAAGGAAAAAAAAATTTCATAACAAATAATTAAAGTA
Source organism: Simpsonichthys santanae (assembly GCA_031762415.1). Lineage (NCBI taxonomy): Eukaryota > Metazoa > Chordata > Actinopteri > Cyprinodontiformes > Rivulidae > Simpsonichthys > Simpsonichthys santanae. The sequence goes on along the minus strand of JARVLU010001196.1, from coordinate 35,883,157 downwards.
GATTTATTAGAATGTTAAGAGTGAGAACACACAGACGATTTGACATGCAAGAACCTGAACAGAGAAAAAAAAACTAATTTGTTGATAATTGTACAAAATAATTCAAGTGAACTATTCTGATGTGAAGAAGTAATAAGTCTTTTAAAAGTTCAGTCAGTATGTTCATGCTAATTACAATGTTTGGACCTTTGAACCATCCTAAATCTGCAGCCCCAGAAAAGGACGGATTCTTTACCGCAGCACTGAATCAAAGCATCAGGAGCATAAAAAACATCACAGTTGATCACAGATATAACATCGTCTGAAAAGCTTAAATATATTCAGCCAAACCCGTTCTCAGATATGTAGCTGCATCAAATAAAAAGCATTTTTCTGTGAAGCGTGTCAAAGTACGATTCGTTACAAACTTGGCTGATCATGGCTTTTATCTACAAAAACTTGTAGCATGAAGTGAAACGTGAACGTCAGGAGCATGGCACGTGTTATTAACAAACTAACCTTTTAGGCTGTGCTGTTTGGCCTTTTCATTTCATAGATTCCTTCAGTCTAACAGTAAACGTCTACTATACAGATTATTCATAGAGCTACGACATTAAACCTCTTTTTTTTATCCGCCAGGCCAAAATGTGCATTAAAACCTAAATTAAATAAGATCAAAACTAACTGCGTCTGCACATGGACTGAACTTTCCACCCGTTTTATTCTCAGTAAACATGTTTGATATCGGCAGACTGGAAAATCTTGCTGATGGAGAAAAGAGTGGAGTTTAAAATTTGCTGAATAAAATCACTTTTTTTCAGCTAGTGAGCACCATTTTTATGTTCAGCTAACGAGCCATTAAAGCATTTAATTAAAAATTAAAAATTACAACGCACACAACACAAACAACTGTTCACACAAAAATTCTTCTGTAGTGCGAATGTGTCTCACCAGAGAGAGGTATTTAAATAAATAATGTGCGGAGGGTACACAGTAACAACAGTGGTCTTTTGGTAAGAAAAAGTATAAACTCTGGAATAAATATTCAAATTGTTTCATTAAAAGTAAAATAAATATAATGGGTCACACACAAACAGCTCCAAAAATAAACTGCAAATGCAATAAATAAATAAATAAATAAATAAGAAAATATTTTCACATTTAAACTAAACATCTGAATGAGCAGCAGTGCATGCAGATGTTCTGGTCCTGCATAAAGTAAGGCACAAGAGGTTTCCAGAATTCACCTGGTATACGGAGTATACTTAGAAAAAAAGTATTTTTTTAAAGGCCGTCTATGAGAGTGCATACAACAGACTGGAACCATGTGGGCTCTTCGGCTTTCAGGCTTCAGCAGAGGTCAGCTTCTGCAGCAACGGGATCTGGCAGGAAAGAAAAACATGTTTTTTAACCCCACTACAAAACTCAGAGGTTTTCATTACAGAACAGCATTACAGTTGTCCCTCACTACTTCACGGTTCGACTTTGGCTGACTCGCTCTTTTGCGGGTTTTCAAAATAAGATTCTACATGAGGAAAAAAAATTGTACAGGACACAACTGTCAACTTTAAAGGTCGTGTGACATGATGTTTGAGCTTTGCATAAAATGGCACAACATATATATCTTGTATAATTCAGCT
>JARVLU010001196.1:35826837-35836969 GCA_031762415.1 Simpsonichthys santanae | reverse complement strand
ATATACTGTACAGTATGTTGTATGTATCATATATCAGCCATTTTTTCAATAGTTCTTGGATTTTTTTTAAAGGCCAACTTTGTGGGCTGCTCTACAGTTAGAACATATTTTCAGAGTCTCACAACTCCTATTTGTAATGTTAATAAAACTGTCAAAAACACATTTTTAAACATTTGAATTCCTTTAAAAACATTAGGTCTTAATTTTACAACTTGTTACCTACAGTATAAGAAACGGTACGATAAGTTGAGTCTGTCAGCTTTAATGTGATTTTTATCAAAGAAAACATTTTAGGAATGTAAAATTAATTAATGCATGTTTTATTTGAATGAATTAAAAGCCTCTTTTACAAGCGTCTCTTGACCAAAGCAGCAGCATTTAGTTAAGCAATAATCAAAAAGCAACATGCACATACTATGTGCACAGAAAATCACTAGATGTAAATCAGTTGAATAAAAAGAACAATAACTAAATTGAAAACTTCACAAGTTAAAAAAAAACTAAACCATACAAATATTTTATTGCCACAAACACAATGGGTCAACCAGGGACAGAAGAGTTGATCACATAGCTCAGACGTAACTTCTTATATTCCCTTAAAAATCAAGATTTGAGTGTTTTGCACCGACCTCCAAGCAGAGGACGTGCGTGTTTACGTTCGACTGAAACTTCTTGTGTCCCTCAGTTTGTGAGAATCATACACGTGCACTTTCCTCTGTCCCTGCAGGGTAAATGTACAGTTTGTGATGGCCGGGACGACCTGAAGGAGTACTCCAACATCCGATCCGCGATGAAGGTAGAACCTGACCGGACAGGGGGTCCTCCTTCATCAGCAGGATTCTGATGAACGTTTTGGTTTCTTCTTTTTGCTCATAGGTGCTGATGTTCACGGACAAGGAGAACTGGGAGATTTCTAAACTTCTTGCTGCAATCTTACACATGGGGAACCTGCAATATGAAGGTGAACTGAATTCACACAAAACAGACGATTTGACATGAAAGTCAGAGTTTATATAACATAATTTGTTGGAGTCACAATTATCTTTATATGATGTCTAATTATGCTTCCATCACTTGTTGATTTTATTTTGAATGCTAATAGTTAAGGAAAATGTTTGATTTGACAGATAAGACTCAGGGGTTGTCAGTAAAGTGGGTTGTGAACATCTATGGAGGGTGAGATAACCACTGACTCATCAATCACTAAAAGACAACAGAGACCATCTCTGGATTTAATTCAAGCTTTGAAGTCAAACTTTTTGAGTTCTCAATCTTAAAAAAATGAACTGGAACGCCTCCAGAAGTCGGGGATGCCTCGCCAGCTAAAGCTCAAAATCCAACATGGCTGTCCTGTAAAATAATAGTTGCACATGCAGTGCAATACTTGTTCTTTTAGTGAACATGTTGCTCCATCGTTTCCAGCTCGAACCTACGACAACTTGGATGCCTGTGAGGTCGTCCGCAGCCCTCACCTCACCACCGCTGCTACGCTGCTAGAGGTGAAACACACGCACAATTTCAAAAACGCCATCAAGCGATGGACGCCCACTTCTGCCACTGTGAAAAAGGGATAAAGAGTCACTTTCTCATATTCTGAACTGTAGTTGGAGGATCTTTTTGTAAAGAAGGGAATTATCTGTAGAAATATCCTCCATCTGTCTTATGAGCTGAATAACTTGAAAAATAAGGTGAGCTCAGACCTCCATGTTGGTGTGTGGCTGCAGGAGTAAGAAATATCATTATTCAAAATTAGCTTGAAATGTCTTAATCCAAGATGGCCACCATCATATGTATATTTATATATTCTGTATACTGTATATGTATGTAAACCAGCTATGCTTTTTAGTTTTTATATTGCTAAATGTATAGTTTCCTCACATGATTGGAGTTGGGTGGCTAAAGATTAATTCATGGCAACCTCCTGGCTCCACCTTTGTTCCTGGTGGTGGATGAAATTGCTTCTTCTGTATGCCACGATCCATCGCTCTGCATTAACTCCTACTTACATGAACATCTTGTACCAAAAACATTAAGCTTTAATTACATTTGCTGTTCAATTTCAGTCCAAAAAAAAAAACCAGTCACCTCCAAAACTACAAACATTCTTTCTTCAGATCCTTCAGCGCTGGGGGACCTCAGCGTATCGCTTGTTTTCTTTTATCGTGGCAGAAATGGGCTTCCACAGTGTTGATGTTGCTGGTGATGCTGTGGACTCCTGTTTGTGTTCAGGTGGACAGCAAGGATCTGATGAACTGTTTAACCAGCCGAACGCTGATCACCAGGGGGGAAACGGTCTCCACCCCCCTCAGCATGGAGCAAGCTCTAGATGTACGCGATGCTTTCGTTAAGGTGCAAAATGTTTCTCATTAACCATCCAATACGTTCATCCTGCCTTGTTAATGTTTATTTGTAGCTGAATCCTTCACTGTCTGAGTTGTTCCATCTTCAGCTCACCTGCAGATCTTGAGAACCTGTAGATCACTGATTGATTGATTGTTCTTGTGCGTTCAGGGTATTTACGGACGTTTGTTTGTGTGGATTGTGGAGAAGATCAACGCAGCCATCTACAAGCCGACATCTTCACACCCCAAAGCTCTCAGACGCTCCATTGGACTGCTGGACATATTTGGCTTTGAGAATTTTGCTGTTAACAGGTAAAAACACAGCGTGCACATTAACCCTGTGCAGCCCGAATCATGTTCCAGATCATTTAATGCTTGGGTTCTTATTGTCTGCACTTGACAAAGGCTTTAATGTACAGTATTCCTAAAAGTTGTAATAAGTGTTGTGGTGTGCGGTGATGTCCCGATCAAGACTGACGCAGAGTCTCATCTGATATTTACTTTATTTGAAAAAGGTGGCGCTGCTCTTTGTGGCTGCAGCCTCAGACATCTTGTCTCCCCATGTGGCTGTTGCTTTCTTGGTGGGATGTACTGAAAGTAAATTTCCCTATACTGTATTGATATTATTGGTATTGATTGTATTGATTTTTTTAACACCAAAGACTCACAGATTGCAAACTATAAGTCCATTAAAGTTATTTAAATAAGTGATTTTGTGTATTTGACACCTCCGCAACTTATTTCAACAACAACAAAAGTCAGCTCTAATTGTTTCTCAAACTGCCTGAATCTGACACCAGGGGAAAGTGGCTTATATCATTATTATTATTATTATTATTATTATTATTATTATTATTATTATTATTACAGTTCATAATAGAGCCATTATGGATTGTAAAGCCATGTATGAGGTTCCTCCGATGTATACCAATTGTTAGGCTGATGGTCCTCCTTTATCTTGTGAACAGCTAGTTCTGGATGTCAACGACAAACCAGTTGATCCACTATGAGAAGGAACTATTTATAAGACTGAGTTTGTTGCAGCTCCTCAGACTGAAGAAGTCTTTTGAATAAAAGTCTAAACATTCCAACAAAGAAGAATCTGTCCAAAGGACCTGACTCAACTTAGATTTAGAGTGAGCATACATCAGGACATAAAGGCATAATGTTATTAACATTTTCCTCACAACAATTTTGTTTGGATTCATTCTATAATGTTGTTTTAAATATATATTAATAAAGTAAAACAATTTGATCACACACTGAAGGCATTTGATCTGTTTAAATGTTCAAACTCGTCCAGGTTGTTTTCAGCGTCGGTTGAAATCAATTTATTTTTTCTTCCTGCAGCTTCGAGCAGCTCTGCATCAATTTCGCCAACGAGAACCTGCAGCAGTTCTTCGTGCGTCATGTCTTCAAGCTGGAGCAGGAGGAGTACAACCTGGAAAACATCAACTGGCAGCACATTGAGTTCACCGACAACCAGGACGCCCTGGACATGATCGCCATCAAACCCATGAATATCATCTCGCTCATCGACGAGGAGAGCAAGTTTCCAAAGGTACACGGGTTCAATACCAGCCCGCCTCTGTTTGGATCCTCCTCATTTCAAAGATCATCACCTGAGAACAATGAAACTCTGGACTCAGTATCCACACACACTGTTAGTGCACGAGATGGATTTTAACTGAGCTTTTTGTCTTTCCTGTCTTTTTGTGGGCGTCCCTCAGGGCACAGACACCACCATGCTGAACAAACTCAACTTTCAGCACAAACTCAACACAAACTACATCCCACCCAAGAACAACTACGAGACCCAGTTTGGGATTCAGCACTTCGCAGGAGTTGTTTTCTACGAAACCAAAGGTCAGAACCACGTCGCACACATGAAGCACCGAGGCTCTTTGTGTTCTGGCCTGGAGTTGTGTTGTTTTAGTTCTTTGGGTTTTCAACTTCATGCCATTTTCTGTTGGTCGCTCCAAACTGGGTGGATTTTATTGAGTTTATTACTTTGTAAACACTTTCCTGCAAGTCATTTTTGTTAGTTTTACTTCCTGTTTTATTTGTAACGTTTGTTTTGTCTTCAGTTGTTGATTATGTCTGATTTCCTTTCCTGTTAATAATTAAACTCTTTGATTTACTTAATTTTGTTATTTTTCCGGGGAGTTGGGTCATTTCAGAATAGATATTGCTTTGTTTTAAATCATGGATTTTTATTCACAATGGTATTTTTAGTCTGTTCTGATGGCGTCCCGCTTTCTTTCTGTGACAACCTTTGTGCATGATTTTATGCTTTTGTGACTTTTTTACTTTCCAAAAGCAAAGAAAGAGACTTCAGAGAAGATGTTGTTGTTTTGTTATAGTATATTTGATTAAAAATATAAACATTTCTTCTGATTCCTTATTTAAGTGTTATCCGATTAATAATTAAAATATCTCAGCCGAGACATTATTGTTATGTTTACATGTTATGTTATGTTTACACCAGGAAGGGGTGAGATGATCGCAGGGAACAAACACAGGAAAACAACAACAAAACATTTTTTCTAACAGCGAACTCTGACAAAATGTTTGTTTCCTGCAGGTTTCCTGGAGAAAAATCGAGACACTTTATACGGAGACATCATCCAGCTCGTCCACTCCTCCAAAAACAAGTTCATCAAGCAAATCTTCCAGGCGGACGTTGCTATGGTAACGGGCACTCTCGCATACAACCTCGAAAGCTCAGAGAGCAAATCTTTTTTTGGGGTTTCTATGAATGTTTCTTTTCGTGTTCAAGATAAAATGTTTTCTAGCTTCCTGTTTGCATTAATGTCGTTCATCTTTTATTGTGCATCAATGTTTCCTACGTTAGTAAACGTTACTGTCAGCGTTTCCTTATTTTGTAAACTTTACAAATGAGTTTTCCCTTGTTAGTAAACGTTACTGTCAGGGTTTCCTTATTTTGTAAACTTTACAATTGAGTTTTCCCTTGTTAGTAAACTTTACTGTCAGGGTTTCCTTATTTGTAAACTTTACAATTGAGTTTCCCCTTGTTAGTAAACGTTACTGTCAGCGTTTCCTTATTTTGTCAACTTTACAATTGAGTTTTCCCTTGTTAGTAAACTTTACTGTCAAGGTTTCTTTATTTTGTAAACTTTACAATTGAATTTTCCCATGTTAGTAAACTTTACTGTCAGAATTTCCTTTTTTTGTCAACTTTACAATTGAGTTTTCCCTTGCTAGTAAACTTTACTGTCAGGGTTTCCTTATTTTGTAAACTTTACAATTGATGTTACCCATTTTTAAACCTTAAAATCAGGGTCTTCTTTGATTACAAATTTTATAAACGAGGTTTCCTTTTTTGTAAGGTTTACATAGTGATAAAAGGTTTTTTTAATCCTCCATGGATGTATTATTTATTTATTAAACTTTATTTAACAAGACAGATCCCTCTGAGATCACAGATGTTTTTTAAGTTTCTCCTGAGCCCGAAGGCAGTCTAACATGCATGTTTTGAACTGTGGGAGGAAACACATGAGGAGAACATGTAAACTCCACACAGAAAAACCCCAGATTGAAACAGGGGCTTGAACCCTGTACCTTCTTGCTATGAAGCATCAGTGCTAACCGCTAATCCATCGTGCTGCCATGTAATGTGATGTTGAGACAATGAGTGTGCCTTATACGCTCTAATCTTTAGATTTTTATTTTTGTAAATTACTCAGAAGGCATTCATTTTATTTATCAATGAGTAACTTTATTCTGATGAAAGCATGATTTTTGTAATTAACAATCCATTTTTATTAAAATATTCAGAGCAAGTGTAGCATATTGATCAAAATGAACAAAAGACGGTTGAGCAATGGGAAAATATTCACTGAAAAATTAATCTCCTTACTCTTCATGTTTGATTTTATATTAGAAACATTGACAACAAGATTAAATTGCAATTTTAAAATGTAACTGTGATAAAATTATTCAGATGGCAACAACAATCCAGTTTCTCCTTCAGATGTTTTCTTCTTCTGCATGCTGATTTGTTTCTGAATAACTTTGATCTTTTTTGTCTTCTGGGTCTTCTGAGTGAAAACATTTCTGTGTGCTGCTTCTTCCCAGTTTTTGTGTGGTTACTCTTCAGGTTCTGCGATACTTCTGAAGGTAAAAATGGCACATATGCTTGATTATTTTTTAAATCTACAACTTTATCACGTTTGACTTTATTTGTGATCTGAACCCTCCAGCATCCAAAGTGTTTTTATTATCTCTATTGTCACATCAACCATATACCTAGTCTCTAGTTTTAATGATTTTTTTACAAAACATCTGCCAACAACATTTTTGTTTATTCCATCCGTATTTGTTTTTCAAAGCATCAAAACTAAAAGTGTGTATTTTCAATTAGAACAAAAGCTTGTTTCTGATCTTTATTGGACTAAAGAGAAATTAAAAAAGATTTTTGCAGATAAAATACCAAATCTGTTCCTCATTTTTATTACTTTGAATCTCATGTAGTTCTTAAAAAGCTAGTTACAGCTGGATTATTATTTTTTAATCAATAACTCTTTCAGTCAACAAAAATTATTCAAAGCTTTATTTGTTTCTTGTTTTAATTATTTTTGATTGTGAATCTAAAGTCGATCATTTTACAAATATATGCGAACAACTACTGTATAATAAGTTAACCCATGTTGGAGGGTCATTCACAGCAATGCCACCCTACAAACTAAACATATACATGCTTATGTAATTAAAACAAGTTTAGAAATACTGTATTTATTTCACATATATCTGCAAAGTAAATACAGTACTGTACAATACTGTACAGTATTGGCTTCCTGTTTAAATGTATTTATGGCTGTGAGTTTAATGGTAAAACTACGGCAGCCTGTAAGGGCTATTGCAGTAACTGGTGTAACCGCTAGGACGCAGCAAATATAGTTCCAGTTTTGTCAGTGTTTTTTTTATGTATAAAAATTAATATAACTATAGTTGAAGCTTAAATTTAAAAATAAATTGTAAGTACATGTTTTTTTTCTACTTGTGGCATGATTTGTATTTTTAATATTGTTCGATGGACGTAACTCGGTCAACTTTTATATTTTTCTTTTAGGGTTTGCGCTAAGCTAGGCTAATGTTAATCAGCTAGCTTGTTCTAGCAAATTTTTTAAGCTATCGTATCTGAGATCACTTCTTTCAGTCCTGATCCAAACCTCATGACCACAGATGTGGGTTGGAACAAAAGAGACCGTTAAATCAAGAGCTTTGACTTAGCTTCACCGCAACTGACCAAAGCAACGACCACGTTACGAACCCAAAGGAGTAGTTCACTCATTTGGGGTTGACAACCATCGGACTTAGACTCATCTCTACAGCTTCACACCAGATAAAATGACTATTTCCACTTGCCCTGCACTGCTGTTTGTGCTCATTTTGACTCATTTTGCTCTACCGTCACATTTTTTTTGAGCAGCCAGTTTAAAGTTTGAAGCTGCTGCATCAGCAAAAAATATGTTTTATCATTAGAGCTGGACAGAGGAAAAAGGTTTGTGTCTGATCTCAGGAAGAACAAAGTCTTTGCTGCTCCTGACCCTGACATTTTCTTTGCCGTCTCCTTTTTGTGGGATTGTTTGTGTGAGTTTAGGGGGCAGAAACCAGGAAACGCTCTCCAACTCTGAGCAGCCAGTTTAAAAGATCTCTGGAGCTGCTGATGAGAACCCTGGGCGTCTGTCAGCCGTTCTTTGTGCGCTGCATCAAACCCAACGAGTACAAGAAACCCATGGTGAGTATATCTGCTCGCTGTTTGTCAAGATACTTCTGTTTTTGGGGGGAATTAAATTAAAAAGTACTTCAGGTTTAAAAGATTATCACTGGGGTTAACACCTAAAGCAAGCAGAACTTCTTACAAAGTTAATAGTTGTACTAAAACAGGAATTGAGGGATAGAAAGACAGATAGATCACTTAAAATATATTTAATAATAACCTCAAACTGTAATAAGCATGGAAGTCAACAGTAAGAGAAATACATTGAATTAAAAATGTCATATTTTCATGCTAACACGGTGAAAGGCCGTCGTTTTCTGAGCTCTGAAGATAAAGTTGCTTGTCTGTTTTAACCTCAATATGTGTGAATTATAATATACACTACAAATTACTTCAAGACTGAATTAATTCAAAACACAGAAAAGATTAAATAAATTATTTTATTTTATGCTAAATCTTAAATCAATGCAACGATTTCTGTAGTTTTCAGTAAATATAATTTCCTTAAGTTGTTTATATCATAAAATAAAAATGATCTTTTTAGTTCAACTTTCTCTTTATTCTAATAATAAGTAAGACATAAAAACTTGTTTTTCTGTACCATCTTTCAGATTTTTGATCGTACCAAATATTTGGATTTTTTTTAATTTTCAAAAACTGAAAATCTGCTCTTGTTTTGACACGATGACCTTCACCGATGACCTTCACCTTCTTGCTTCTTTCAGTAAAGCTGCGTCTTTGTTGCTTTAACAGACTCAGGGTCCATTTTGAACTGGTTTTGGAGGACTGGACCAGATGTTTGTGTTTTACTGCACTCGTCCTCCACAAACCTCAGACCTCTGAGTCCTGGTCTTGGTGTTTCCCTGCAGCTCTTTGACAGGGAGCTGTGCGTGCGACAGCTCAGGTACTCCGGGATGATGGAGACCATTCGGATCCGACGCGCTGGATATCCCATCCGCTACACGTTCGTGGAGTTTGTTGACCGCTACAGAGTGCTGATGCCTGGAGTCAAACCAGCGTACAAACAGGTAGAGGAGTGTGTAGAGCCAACACTTTGTTGTTTTGTTCGATAACTCTCCAAGTTTTTCAACAGAAATTTGCTCTTTTATTTTTGTTGGTGTTTTTGTTTTGGCTGTTGTTCCTTTCTTTGAGGTTCACCACCGCGAGCACACTTACATGAAAGATTTGTTTTATGCCAGATGCCCTTCCTGTCATGAACTGGGTTCGAACCTGCAGCCTCAGGATTATGCGACCGACCACTGACCACTGAGCTGCCGCATACCTTGTTTGAGATAAACGTCAAATTGCTAAAATGTTCATTAATCCGTCTTTATACAACGGTTTTGTCATTATACAATGCATTTTTTAAATACAGTACATTCATTAAATCTCATGCCTCAAAGTGCTTTTTTAATTTTGTCTCAATTCGACCCCGGAATTTGTCTCCCATTCTTTGTCCTTTCTAACCCACAGAAACTAAACTGAAATAGTTACAGACATTTTGAGACTTTTTGGAACCCCTCTTGCCAATAGCTGCTCCCAATTTGTCCCCAACAGTCAAAGCCCAGAGAGGTCCAGGTTTAAGAGAGAGATTGTGGTCACAGTAAGAGGTTTTATTAATTTTTATGTTTCTAGCCTCCATGTTGTGATGTCAGTGTTTTAACATTTAGAAACAGGAGTGTCAGGTAGTGATGTGTCCTTCTGTGTCGAGGCTTCGAAGCGTGTTGAGTAATCGGGGATTTTCTCAGGCACGTTCCACTGGTGTGGTCATTTTAATTTGGACATTGTGGAAGCGAATGGACCGACACAGACTGAAGGTAGATGCCATTAAAGTTCTGCCTGTCCCCAAAGCAATTGTGTTTATCTGACATTCAGGGTCCCCGACTGGCCTTGACAGGTCGTTTTTATCTCAACATGCCTGGGGAAGTTTTGTAAACCTGATGCTCTCTCCCTCCCAAACCTTCTACTGAGGAATTCCACTGACATTTCAGAGGATCCCAGATGAATCAACCTACTTACATCATTTCAGTACTCTGTATTCACCTCT
>JARVLU010001196.1:35772293-35793804 GCA_031762415.1 Simpsonichthys santanae | reverse complement strand
GAGTGCAGCTACAGCGTGCGCTCTCAGGACATGATTACCTGCAGTGTCCCCTCAGTGAGGACTGAACTAGGCAAAAGGACCTTCTCCTACTCCGCTCCTGTTTCCAGGAATATCTTGCAAAAAGATCTAAAGCTCTTGACCTTGACTTCTCTAAGTGGCTTCAAACATCCTTACATTGTAGCTATTTTGTTTCATTTTTTAAATATGATTTTCTTTTATTAATTTTTTCCAATTTAGACGTTTTCTTTTATGATTGTCTACTGTTGTCATCATTCTTTGTTAGATCAGGTCTCTCTTGTAAATGAGTCCTCGAGGCTCAATGAGACTAACTTTAGAAATAAAGGTTGAATGAATGAATAAACTACGCAAACGTATCAGAAAGCACATTTAGGTGTCACGTCACCTCTGGCCCTTCGCACACATCCTGTGACGTGTTGAGGTGGAGCAGTATGATAGCGCCGTACTTGTCACCTCCCACTTCATGCTTACTCACCAGCTCAGCCCTGTGACTACCTCCAACGTCAACAAAGCTGCAACGGATCAGCTTTGACCACTCACGGTGCTTCAGCTGTTTCTCATGGAACACCAAGGTGGGAAAATGGCGCCTTGGGTGTCGAATGTAAGGATATTTTCCAACAAAATCGAGATAAACGTTCAGCGAAGAAACTACGGCAAACGAGTGAAGGCAGAGTTCCTTCGTGTATGAGCTGTAAACGTCGCGTGTGTCTGATTTCATAAATATGTGTTGCCTTTGGGTTTTCCCTCTGTTCGCTCTGGTTGAAGTTTTCTGGCTTTAGCTTTAATAAAATATCGTGCAGGTCGGCATGCATGTGGAAATACTGTAGTCTGAACATGTGCTGGGATGTAAAAACATTGAGTTTCAGATAAAGACGATCAAATATGTGTCGTCCACCTCTCTGTTCTTCATCTGATTATTCATTTTGTCACCAAAAAATCTTTTTCATTTCATGTTTTGTGGCGAATCGTAAAAAGTCCTCGTGTTTCCAGAGAGCAGGGGTTGGTTCACACGAGACTGAAGACAGCGAGCTGGAGAAGCGTCAGAATTTGAACCGGCTGCTGCGAAACGTCCGCGTCAGCGAAATAACGGGTGCCTACAGCGCGACTTCAAGAAAAAGCTTCTAGAAAGCAAAAGTTGGAAAAACCCAACACGTGCGAGGCTCAAAATGCAAAGCATCTCCGCAGGAAACACCAATGCAGCGCCGCATTGACACCCGGCCCGCTCGCTAAAAATGAACGGGCTCACGGTGAAAAACATCATATTCAATAGAATAAATACGGCTGAGCAGGCAGAAGTGGAGCTCAAACGCTTAGCCTACTTAAAAGATCAGCTATTCTCAACAGGAACACAAATACAGAACAGCTAAATGCTAACCACGACTTCAGACGACGTTACGTAACATTAGCTAGGCTGCAATAGCAAAGAAGATATTTAATTTCTAGATCTAGATCCAAACTCTGCTCCTCAGAGTTCCACGTTGATTTAAAAAATAGTACAGAAACTTCTGACGGCAGACAAATATTTCCCACCTACAGATTTGTTTGACGTGTCCTCAGAGTTTAAAACGGGAGCCAAAGGAACATTCACTGTTCCATTCTTCTGGTACATTTGTGAATAAACAGATTTAGATCATCTGTAGATGTTTTTAATGGCACTTACTGCAGCTTTGTCTCCAGAAATCTGGCAATTTGTCTTAGTTTCAGGTTGAGGTTAAAATCGGGGCAACAGAGCACCGACTGAACGTTTCCAGGAAGTAGTCTGTGCCTCGATTTAAATAAAAAGGATGTTTTTGTTTTAAAGGAGGATCTGGTTTCTCTTAACAATCTCAGAGCAGCTGCTGCTCAAATTGGCACGATTTTAAAGTAAAAACTAAACAACCCCCCCCCCCCCCAAAAAGAACCCCGGTGCTCCTGAGCAGCACTGAAGGATACATTCAGTTCAGGACAAACAGAAACACAGAATCCTCTCGGGTTTACATTCGTTCTGTCTGAAACGCTCACAAACAGAGAGCGCAGCTTAAAGGAGACCGCTGACCTTTCTGAGCACAAACAAACAAACAAACAAACAAAGACGTTCCTCTTTCGTAAACCAGCACGTTACACCAACATTCAGTCAACCTGCAGACCTTGAAGCTTGTTCGCTCCCTGAGAACCAGTTTGATGTCGCCCGTCAGCTTCAATAATCTCCCTGTTCATCTTCATGCCAACTTTTATCTGCTGAAATTAAAATCTGAACAATATGTACATCTGGTAATTATTAAAACAACTTCATATAACTTTTCTTTTTACTGCTGAATGTAGTACGACCATGCAGGGTTGCCAGATAGGAAATGATGAAATGTAGTACTGCCGCTTTAAAATGATCCTATTTTGACCCAAACTGTGCCAAGTGGGAGTGCGCTTTCTCAGCCAGCGGGGGTGGGGGGGGGTTGCGAGCCCAGCCCAGCAAGCTCATAGTCTGGCTGGTCATATTTTAAAATATTCTAATTATCGTATATCTGGCAACACTGAACTTACTTTATGAGCTAAAATTGAGCTAAAACCTGATGTGGTAGTAGCCGAGCGTCATCAACAGCATATACCCTGAGCGCTCATCTGATGTCACATGACTACACATGATGGCCTTTTTTTCAGGTTCTGTTATTTCTAAAGATGATCTGAGTCTAAACGCAGCCTGAAGGGCGGTGGGCGATATGCATTCCCTCAGCGAGGGGTCCGGTCTTTACCGTCGGGCTGTGAAAGAAAGCAGGCGGACTTTAGCTCGTTCTGGAAGTTAAAAACAAAGTTTCAAGCCCGGAGGTCAAACGAAGCTTTAAAAAAAGGGAAACGTGTCAAAGGTCTCCTTTAAGACGTCTAACCTCGTGCGTCCTTACGACAGAAAATAAAAGCAGCTTGTGCATAAAACGTCCTCGTGGGATCCAGTCAGCTCCCGCTCTGCATTTAGTCGCCGTCCAGAGAAGATGTCATGGGAACTCATCATGAAGGTTTGGTGTCCGGACAGCAGAGGAACATCTGGGCTGCTGCTGAATGATCACATGTTGTGATGGGGTGGGTGGTGCTCAAGCTGCTCCATCCTGATGACAGATACCCGACCGTACAGGCAAGTAACTCATGGATCAGAAAACAAACGTTTGCTGGTCTTTTTGTTTCCACGTCCCAAAAATAAACTCCTCCCCTTTTCACCTTTTATCTCTGTTTTCCCTCTTCTTTTGTTCTTGAGCTGGAAAAAGCTCAAATCTGACATTTTACATCTTCTGTTCTTTGAAATGAGTCTTGTAATCTGTGAGTGGCCTGCCTGTGCTCCTCCCCCCTCCACCATCACTCCTCTGTGATGGTGGGCAGGTGAGGCGTGCTGGGCGAACCGGGCGCGCTCCGGAGGTCGGGCCGAACGTTGACGCTGGAGATGGACCAGACGTCGCTCATCTCTGCAAACACAGGAAGAAGTCGATCAGTTTAGAGTTGATCAAATCAAAGAGCATTGTGGGTAATGTGGAGGTGACAACAGAGGACAGTGATGTAATGCCATTAGAACAAGTTATAAGAGTTGTAATAAATCTATAAATGCTGAGATAACACTTGAAGGACATTAAAACAATCATTAGCTCAAGTCAACAACTTTATAGTTATTTAAAACATTTTTAGTGAACAAAACAAAGAAACATATTAAATATTTTGTTTGTCCATGTTTTCTTTGTGCTCCAGCATCAGGAGTTCATAAAGTTCTTCATGTTTTTTTTTAACTTGGTTTATAAAATCGCCCAAAATGCTTCAACTAAATCAACTCAGCTGGTCGTCCCGTTTTAGAGACGGCACCAAATGGCCGGTTCTACACATCATTTATTAACACTGATCTGCACATTCACATAAAAGCAAGTAACAGCAAAACATACCGGTACTGTAGTAAAAAAAAACAAAAACTATGAATAAGCATGTATTCAAGTACATCCAGTATTAACCGGATCATTACTGTGACGGTGACCCGTCAGCTGTTTTTATGATTCAGCTCTACGTTTTATTACTCGTATCTATCTGGCCTAATTAAATGAAGTGAGATGATGATGAGGTCTTCAGGGCACAATGAGTTGTAGAAACTAGAAAAAACTTTTTACACTGCAGGCAGAACCTGAAAGACACTGGATCTATAGTGAGAGTGCTCCTGCCCCACAGAACCAAGAACTGCTCCTGTTATTTTCTGTGAACATAATCCTGCAGGTGTGCAACACAGAGAGCATCGCAGGTAAAAATTATTAAATAATCTATGTTGATAAAAATCTCAACCTTTGCTGACTGATGAAAGTTTGTACTTTAAACTCTTTCATTAAAGTTTAAACTGCGTTGAAAGAAGAAGGCAGAGGAGGCAGAAACGTGCACAAACGGAGCGGGTCGTACAATGTTCCTGAAGGGCTGGTGTGGCATGCAGGGAGTCGAGGGGTGGAGAGCAGGGGGGTCGGAGTGCAGGGGGTTCCAGCGAACACAGATCACCTCCAAAGAGTCTGACGCACGACAAAACATGACACAAAGCAGGACGTCACAGCATGCAAAAACAAGAAGCGACAATCAAATCAGTGTCTGGAGCTGAGTTGATGGAGAAGACACTTCCTTGGCCTTCATGAAGACCAGCTGATCTCCTGAACTCTGATCTTAACTGGAAAAACTGCAGCGGTTTGCTCAAATATAAGGAGTGGAAGGTGTCAATATTTAACCTGCTGTTACTGTAGTAATGCTAATCAGTGCTGTGCAAAAGTCAATGGTTAACCCACCTGCCCCCCCCCTTTATATCATGACAAAACACCCATATACTGCATACAGTATATAAGCCCCGCCCCCTTCCTGCAAAGGGACCTAACATGAAGGAAGAAAGATAAAATTAAAAACTACGTTCTCATACCTGTCCTGAATTTGCTGTACGGTCCGTTCTCATGAGTCTGACTGCTGCCGGACCAGAAGGGAAGGCCTCTCTCTCTCCACCTGACACACACACGCACGCACACACACATGCACACAGAATCAGATCAGAGAAGCAGAGCACAACCAGGCTGTTTCTGTGTCTTCATCTTCTTTGATGTGTGTACAGGTGATGGGGTCCAGGTGAGAGGTGAATAAAATCAGACTTGAAAAGATACAAAAGGAGGAGCTGAAGAGAAAACAAAGGAGCTTACATAACAGAAAATAAATAACAAATATAAAATAAATATAGTAGTCCCTCACTATTTTAAGGTTTGTTTATCGCAGACTCACTCTATCACGGTTTTTCAAAATAAGATTCGACATGACACACAACTGGCTGATTGATGGATGAGTCGCACGATTGGCATGGAATTTGTATTTTAAATAAATTATTTAGCACCTGCTGCACATTTGTGCAGCCCACACTGCAGGATAAACTTCCTGCTGCAGCTGATCAGCTGCTTTCCGTGCAGAGCGGAGAAGTGGGCGTGGCTAAAAGCGCTTGCAGGTGGCTGAGAGCAGAGAGACAGCGAGCTGAAATCATGACATTCTGTTTAGAGAGTTTAGAAACATTGTTTAGAATATTGCAAGAGTGTGGGAAGGGTTTAAAACACCTTCCAACTTTAAAGTTTTTCACTTATCGCGGTTCTTCAGGGTACGAATCCTCTGCGATAAACGAGGGACTATTGTACTCAGGAAGCACCCCCTCTGTAGCATCATTTGTTTAAATATAAATTCATCTCACTCTTCTAATCTTCAGTGTTGAAACCTTTAAAGCTCGTGTCGGTTCTCAGACCAGCTGTCACGTCTTCATGTGAATATTTTCCAACTTCATGTTCATCAAAACACATTTGTCTTCACTTTTTTCACATCATTTGACCAACGCCACGCTGCATTTCACATTTGAGCATGAGATCTTGTTTACAAACCCAGTTTTCCTCAGCTCTGCAGGACTTTAGCCTTTCATCAACATTTTAATCAACTCTGAAACATCATGGTGCGTTTGTGTGCGTCTTACCAATGGAATATGAAAACTGCAAAGATGAGGAAGGCGGACACGAAATCAGTGATGATCCACATCAGATTGTATTCCTCTGGAGTCTGGAGAAAAGAAAAACAAACATCAGACTCGTTTGTTCAGAGATAAAGTAGAAACACAAATACTATTTTTGTTACTAATAATTAAAAGCACTGTATATGGCAACGCTCAGAGTTATGTAAGTGAAGAGAACGATTTTCCAACGCCCACATCACCTGTTGAAAACATGAGTGTACAGAATGATCTACCCTCCCACTCAAAGCCACAGCCGAGTGAGAACAGTCGAACAAGTAGATTAAAGAGTCTGAACATTCAGTAATGACCAGAGGAGGACGAGTGGTTTTATTTCCAACAAGAAGGTTAGCTCCTGTTATTAAACATAAGATATATGATGCAGAAATGCAATCGTTTAGGTGATATGGTGTAAATGTTTTAACAAAGAGTTTTGTTTATTTCCTCAAGGACTTCTTTCTTTAGATAGATGGGCTGACAGAATTACTCCAGCAGCTACATGTTGTGAGAACAATAAACAGAAAAAGTGATGGACCTCAGTCAGGACAGACAGAAAGTCTCATTAAAGTGTTGGATGTGCTCACCATCAGGAAGAGAGGCTTGCGGATGTTGGACAGGATGTGGATGGAGTTGGTGGTGACGGACTGGGCTCCGGCGCACCAGGCCAGTGTGTAAAGCCACGGCTGGCTGATCACATACAGGTTAGTGCTGATGTTCACTGACTCGTACTTGCTGCAACAAAGAGGGGAGGTGGGAGACAAAAGTCAGCTTTACGCATCGTGTTCTCACTTCAAAGAGTCGACAAGATCAAATCAAAGAGCCTCAGCTGAAACCGTCTCTGGACCTCATGTCTGTTCAGGTCCTGCTCTGTCAGACACACTTCCTGAAACCTGAGATCAGCTACAGCTGTGTAAACCGTTCCTACTCCACGATGCTTCTTTTTGCACCAACACTTGCTCTTGTTTTTTTTTCTCTTCTGTCTCTCCTTTTCAGTGAGTGCTGCCCACTTGCCCTTTAGCTCCCTCTTTTCTCCACTCGGCTCTCAGAGGTTTTTCCTCCAACAACTCGATGGATTTACTGAGGATGTGACGGCCATTTGGATCATGAGTTACATCCCTACGAGAACAGTGAGACAGATGTTCAATATGAAATGTCTCTTTTCTCAGAGCTCATTTGAAAGGAGCTGATTTTAAAAGGTGATGGGAGTGGTTACATAAACATCTTTTGCAGCTGTCACAGAGAGAGACAAACAACCCCGCACTCTCAGACCTAACACATTATGTTTTTAGATAGTAGGAGGAAACTGCAGCACCTGAAAACAAAAGTGCACGCTCAGGTTTAACCCTCTAACCTTCCTGTTGTGAGCAGACAGCTCTAACCAAACGCACCGCCTGATAAAATAAAACTGTTTACTCCATCTCCTGATGACTGCACCTGATCTGCTGCTGTGACATCTTGCTGTAGTGTAAATTCAGTCTTGTGATGTGATTGTCCATCAGCTCCTGAATGGAGGCTTTTTGTCCCGACGTCTGCTGCAGCTCTGGATCTGCAGCGTGGACCAGCTCCCTGTCTTCAGACGGCAGCCACAGCACCTTTAGCACAAACAGAGTCAAAGTCATCAGTATGTTCGTAGAGACGTTTAAAACTCGCTGAATATGATGCGATCAAAGCAACGGTTCTTAGAGCAAAATGTACATCATTTAAAGGTGTCACTAATTATCACCCGAGTCCAAATAGATAAATTCAACCCAGCTGAACCTTCAGCTCCAGCTTAGATGGTACCTGTGAGGAGTTGATGTGATCCTGCACGACCTGCAGAGTGGTGTTAATGTACGACCGGCTGTATGGATGTCCGTACGGTGGCCTGCGCAGGTCAAACAGCACCAGTTTCCCGCTTCGAGCTGCAACCTCCAGAAACTGGGCCAACGAAGGGATGGACTGGTTCTGGGCCTTGGAGCGGTCCGCCTCGGACAGGGACGATGCAGTGCCAAACGGATCTCTCTGTAACAGTGAGCGTGTGTCAGCGATGAAGATAAAGATGATTTTTTCATGAACAGTTACAGTCAGAATGTAGTGTAACAGTCTCAAAACTGTGTTGTTTGATTTGATTTAAGGAGTTCTTAAAGATTTTTCATCTCAGCTCCTGAAGGAATTAAAAACAGAATACAATGACAGTTGAGAAGTTTAACCTTTAGCTTTGGATCAAAGTTATTGTCCTTAAATTTAATATTAAACAAAAATAACTGTCAAATCAAATCTAAATAAATGAAGGACTAAATAAACTTATCCTGATGGATGCTCAATAATCCAGTTAGAACAATCCAAACGAAACATTTCAACAAAGAATATGTCCTGATAAGCCTCGTTAAGTCAACATCAGTGTTTATTTTACTGTTTATTTTAAGAAGTTATATTCACGTTTATTTCCCCCAGTTAATCTGTGTTACTTTAATTATTGTTTCATCTTGAGTATAAAGTGCAGCTCCTTAAGCTTTAGTTTTTATAACAAATTAGGATTTTTAAATAGGTTTTCCTGATTGGACACTGATTATGGGGAACACGTTCTCGCTCTGTGTTGTTGTGAGTTTGTTGACGCACCGATAAGGACCATTTCCCAGCATTCAGCTGCTGTAACTCAGCCCAGGTGAACATGGAGGCGTCGAGGAGCGTTCGATTGGGGAAAACCTCTGCGACATCGGTGGTCCTCCTCAGTGTGGAGTCGTGCATCAGGAAGGGAACGCCGTCGTAGCTGCGCGCAGCGATGGAAGCGTCAAGTCGAGGTGTAATAAAAGACGACGAGAAAATGAGAGCGAACGATGAGAAAACAGGAAGAGTGGAAAGAGAAGTGAAAATTAAATGAAGGAAATAAAAAATCGTCAGTGAGTATTTTGTTTCGTAAAGCTTTGCATGCAGATCAGAACACATGCTGTTAAAATAAGTCTACTATTCACAAACTAAAATACACTCATCATCACACAGGAACAGACATTGTGACTAAACTACATAACCCAACGAGCCGGGCTGCTAACCCCTGTGTTTTCAGGTTGTGAAATATTTCAGTTCTGTTTATTTATAGAGCCAAATCACAACAGGTTACTGTACAAATAAGTGTGCTGAATTAAAAACTGAGTGCTAACAGGAAGCTAGGGGCTAAGTGGGTTAGCATGTCAGTAATCAGCTGATCTGTATAATCAGCATCAAAGAACAGGCTCAGCTGCTCCAACACAGACCAGCAGCAGGAAAACCACCAACCACGCATGGTTTCACTTTGTTCCTGCCTGCGTGGCTAATGTCATGTTGTGAAATGGTGGCTTTTTCAGAGACTACGCAAGGAAGGAAGCAAGGAAAAATAAAAAAACTTATTGGTGTTCTGGATTTTGTTGACGTGTAGCAAATCCTCCTCAAATAAAACATCAGTCCAGTTGTTAAAGCCACACCTTATGGTGACATCTGTCTCCAGCCCGTCTCCTCCAGCTTCAACGGCCTTTTCAAACGACATCACAGTATTCTCTGGAGCGAGCTGCGAACACAACAAAAACAAAATCACCAACATGTGAATACATCTTCAGGACTCAACAGTTACCATGATGTCTAAAAACACATGAACCTCAGAATTAATTTAACGCCAAGACAGACAGATTGTTAACTGACACTAATATGTAGCTCACAATCCTTTATTTTAATAATAAAAACATGAAGCTATAGCAGAGTGTCTAAAATAGTTGATGCAATGTATCATACTTGTTTCTCTCATGTGAATTTGGAGTATGTTGACATGAAAACATAAACACAGTAAGGATTTAGTTCATGGGGGCGTTTATCTGAAAATGACTTGTCTGTTTTATTTAATATGGACTCCTGAAATGTTAGCTGGTGTTTTTCATCAGCTGCTCAAATAAAATCATAAACTACAGAAAGCAACGTCTGCAGCTGGACACAAAAACTGAAGTGTGAGTGAAAATAAGAACCAACGCTGCGGCGCGGTTTAAACTCCAGTCTGACGTTTGAAGGATGTGACTTCCTGTTAGATGGAGTCCCTCACTGAGCCGAACTGCTGGAGACGAGTTGGTGACTCTAAGTTATTGTAAAACGGTGACTATTCAGTTGCAGTTCAGCTGAATTTTCACGGTTTCCAAACAACGAGGTGTGGAGTCACATTTTGAGCAGCCAGTTTTTAAGAATCTCAATTTTTATGTTCATGGTTTGCAAAACTGTATTTTAAAATAAAAAAACACCTGCAAACGTTTCGAGACATTTTGGAGACTTCCTCAATAATCAGTCACAGCCCAGTGAGATACTCACAAAAACAAGTTGTCTGTCATTTCTCATTTAATGTCCTTCATAGACAGTTGTATTAAAACTGATGAGTGGCTGAATAAAAACAATATATTCTTTTTGACAGGCAGCAGTATAAATGATGCATGACAGCCATCCTGCTCCTCCTTGGGTCAAAATGTTTTCACACCCTTCAAACACATTGGGCAGCACAGTGGATCAGTGGTTAGCAGTACTGCCTCACAACAAAGGTCCTGGGTTCAAGCCCTGGTTTGGACCTGAGGTCTTTCTGTTTGCATGTTCTCCTCATGTTTGCGTGGGTTTTTCCCGTGCACTCCAGTTTCCTCCCACAGTCTAAAATCATGCATGTTGTGCTGCCTGCAGGCCCAGACCCCCCTGAAAAAGAGATATCTCAGTGGGATTTGCCTGCTTACATTATTTGTTATTTTGTGTTTTTCTCAGTTTTTTTTTTAAATTTTATATCTTGTGTGATTTCTTGTGTACAGGTATGTTCCTTTGTACTGAAACTCTGGCACAACAATTTCCTGCAGGAACAATAAAGTTTTATCTTATCTTGGGGCGGCTGTGGCTGAGTGGCCAGAGCAGTCGTCCTTCAATGCGAGAGTTGGGGGTTCAAATCCACCAGCAGTCACATGCTGAAGTGTCCCTGGGCAAGACACTGATCCCCTCATTGGCTCTGATGTGTGCCCCATCAGTGCATGAATGTGATCTAAAGCTCTGACTGGTCTTAGAATGATTTGTTCAATTAGCTTTGTAGAGATCAGCCTCACTTCACTGGTTGTCCATACATTGAAGGATCAGTTTTAAGATTCTTTTATTTATTTGTAAATCTCTCAGTGGTTTTGCCCCACCCTACCTCTCAGAGCTGCTACAGCCTTATACCCATTCACGTGCTCTCAGGTGAGCTGATCAGCTGCTCCTGAGTGAGTGTGCCCTAAACAAAGCTCAAGCTTAGAGGTGACCATGCCTTCACTGTAGCAGCTCCTCCACTATGAAACAGTCTGCCTCTCCACATCAGACAGGCCTCCTCACTGCCTGTTTTTAACCCCATCTTAAAACCTATTCTTTTTCCAAGGCTTTTTGACGCCATGTGACATGTTGATTTTATTATTGTTTATTTGATACTCCTTTTACTATTTCAGTTGTATTGCATAGCTGTAAATGTCTTTTTATTTTATTTTTCTTGTATTTTATTCCTTTTTGTGTTTTTTAACTTGTCTGTACAGCACTTTGGTCCTGTATGGGTTTTTAAAGTGTTTTATAAAAAGGTGGATTGGATAGAGTGCTGTATGAATGGGTAAATGAGGACATACTGTAGTGGTGT
Source organism: Simpsonichthys santanae (assembly GCA_031762415.1). Taxonomy (NCBI): domain Eukaryota; kingdom Metazoa; phylum Chordata; class Actinopteri; order Cyprinodontiformes; family Rivulidae; genus Simpsonichthys; species Simpsonichthys santanae. The sequence goes on along the minus strand of JARVLU010001196.1, from coordinate 35,782,168 downwards.
AAAGCACTTTGAGTGTCATGAAAGGTGCTATACAAGTACAGTACATTTATCTTAAATAAAGGTAAATAAATAAACAACCTGATATTAAATTATCTTGATCAAAACCACTTCACAACGTAGCACAGGGTGCATTGTTTCTTTTTCATTATGTTTCTAGCTGTGACCTCGTACACATGAACAGTCTGAAAACTTGATTTTGCGGCCTCACCATCGGAGCCCCCCGGTGTCCGATGAGTTTTGGAGCAGGTCCGAGGGTTCCGGCTTCTTTAATGCAGGGCGAGTACATTCCCAAAGGAACCAGGTAGAGAGAGAACAGCACGGACAAGAACAGACCCAGAACTGCAACCTGTCGCACTGAACAGAACAAAAACACACAAAAACTGAAGGAACCAGTTTGTTTTAGTAGCAGATTAACGTATTTCTTATCATACATGTTGTATTTATTTACATTAATTCTTTAATTTAAGGTTAAATAACAGAAAGGCAGATGGTTTCTATGTGACATTGAGAGAAAGGGACATATTTCCTTCTTTAAATTTATTTAAGAAAATAAACTCTATTTAAAAATGTGCTGAGATCTGAACACATCGCAGGAAACATTACGTTTTGATTCACCAGTTTTCAGTGAGTTTATCATTTAGATTTACAACCATACAGTTTTATTATCTCAACTTTAAGATTTAAACATTTCAGTGTTTTTGGTTATTCAGGTTTTCTGCCTGAGGATACTTTAAACTCCTGTCCAGATTATTTTAATGTCAAAGGTTTCTATAATCCTAACCTTGACTCAAAACATGTTTAACTTTGTACTAGCAGGATTTAATAAAATATTTTATTAAATAACTCTCAGTAGTTTAAGTTTTCTACAGCTTCAATAATGCAAAAATCACACAAACATCTGCATTTACTCTACAAAACGGTTATGAATCAAAAGTCTCAATTATTAAGTTCTGAAGATTTTTACAGTCCAAATCAAAATCTAAGAAAATAAATTTACTGTAAATGTTTATCTGACAGATCAAGAGGTGACAGACAGATTAATAAATAAAATCCCAAAAAATCATAAAGAAATTTGTTTAAACTACATAGAAATGCAGTTCCTGTCAAGGGTTGATGGGAGTTTATTGTGATAAACATTAACAGAATAAATCAGTAAAGTTATAACATTTGCTTTTTTTAAATCAAAACGTGGTTGTATAAATGTTTGACACGTTTTCATTTTGTTTATGTTAAAGTCACATCAGAGTTTAACTCCTGCAACACGACTCATTTCCCCGTCCTTCTATAGTTTGATTTATGTTTCCTAGTGAACCTGGAACAAGTTGCATAGTTACTCTCTGTGGTTTTCTAAAACCCTTGATATGACTCAGCATCACTGTCTGCTCAAACACCATGGCAACAAGGACCGGTCCCCATGGAGACAGGATGAGAGACAAGAGACCAGTAGGTCAGCACCGCTCAGAGCAGGGAGTCAGACGCAAACGGCACAAAGAAATGACAAATGAATAATACAAGAAATAATCAACTTCTGCTCAGAGGATGTGGACAGAAAAAAAAAACTAACATGATAATGGATGTCTGTCGTTAAGATTTATTTATTTAATAATTGAGCTGTACAACTTCACACTGCAGGGACTGAAACTTCAACAGCAACAAGTGATTTGATCTGTTTCATGTTGCTGTGTTCATTTGGACTCATCTGCTCACACAGACTCGTGCTCGTGCTGATGTTCGGCTTATTGTTTTTATACTATTAGTGCTTAGCGTATTTTTAGTTGATGTTTTTCTTAGTTCATATCTTAGATCTTAATATTGTTTTTATTTTACACTTTATTGTGGGATGTAACGGGGACCCTGCGTACATAATCTCGTTCCACCACATGCACCACATGTGGTGGAACGAGAATAAAGAAACTCTGACTCATTTCAGCACAGACTTAATGCTCGTTTCTGCCCTGCAAAGACAACCAATAAATTACTGTTTATTATTTTTATTTAAAACTTTTAACCATTCAGATTTATTGAATATCTTGATACCTAGACTCTAAACAGGTTGTGTAACTTTTATGCAACATGTGTTGAATTGTTTTATGATGAAATTAACACAGTGTTGTGTTTCAGTTCCACACAGACTGATGTGACACCATAAAGTGTGCAAATGCACAAAGTCAAAGTCCCACCTGACTCCTAAAGATAGCGCTCATCTGGTTGCTTACCTTTCTTGTTCATGCGGAAAAAGTGCAAAGCCACAGGCCAGGAGAGGAGTGCCATCAATGAGACAGCAGCCAGATGGAGGAAAGGTGCTGTCACCTGAAGTTATGAGATACAACTGTAACCAAGTGCATAAATAACACAATTTCATTGAACACAAATAAGTTCAGGGTCCTGTTGTGTTGTTGTGGCTGACCTGCAGAGAGAGGAGGAGTGTTTTCCATTCTTTGCTCCAGAGGTCGGACATGATGCCAGTGGCAGTGACGGAGAACACCAGGGTCACCAAGATGCCAGTCTGACACAAACAAAGGAGGAACAGAAACACTTCATGACAACTGACTGGTTGTGAGAATGAGCAGTGGATTAAAGACCTTCATTTCTCCTTCCTGATGTCTGAGTGTGTACCTTGTGGCTCCAGTGAAGGTACAACCTCTGACCCTCAGACAGCAGACACACCGCCAGCACCTGCACAATTAGGTGCAGACAAATGGGGACACTTTCAGAAAACTTTCAGGTCTATCTGTGCCTCTACACAATAAAAGCCTGTTGTTCCTAAACCGTTCACATGAATACCCTTAAACCTGAAATCTGATGAATTGCAGGGGCTGACATAAGGACATTTTCCAGATTGTCCAGCAAATATCCTCTTGACAGAATCTGGTTGTCCGCCACAAGTTTGGGTTGTCCGCAACTTTTACAATGTTGTACAATGTTGTATCAGTTCTGGTCTCTCCTCCAGCTGCAGTTAATTGGTCACGTCCGAACACGAACACATGTTTAACATGTAGACGTTTCATCATTTATTACGTGCCATCACCTTCAGTTAGAGTAGCGGGGTGTCCTTGAAAAATAGTCCAGGAAACACTTATCTGTGCTCTCACCTGCAGTCTGTCTCTGAGCTCACCGTGAACCAGCCGGCAGGACCCGCCCTGCTCGGCTCTGAGTGGGTTAAACTGTGGCTCTGGTTCTCGTCACTGGTTGAAAGCAGCACCAGTTTGATCCCCATATCATCATGAGATTGGATGGTCTTAACAAGACACCAACAAAAGACGTTTTTTCCCCCATTCATTTTTAGAGATGACAGAAATTTGTTGCAGTGATGGAGAACTTTGTCTATTTCACTTTCACTTCACTTCATCAGGTTTTTAATTTTATTAATTTATTTATTTTTAATCCGTCCAAAGGACCTGACTTAAGTTTATTAGATTTTTCTAGCTGGGTTATTGAGCAGCATCAGGATATCTATTTCACTTGGTTAGCCACAGGACATCCTCGAGGCGAGATCTGGTCTGAGATGAAAATAGGTTGTCTCAGACAAATGGAAAGCGCTCAGGTTGACCCCTGCAATTGTAACTATTAAAGCTGGATGAATAAAAAATATATTGGCAACCTAATATTTATGAGCCTTTAGAGACACTTTAATGCTAACATTTAATGTTTTTTCACTTCAGTTTGTTTTATCTAATTTTTTTTTATCTGTTAAACCTTTATGCATTTCTAACATTTCTTGCAGCTGACATTTTTTTTTACCATATTTACCTCAAGGTTCCTGAGTGAACAGCTGAAGCAGAAGTCTTAATGATTTCATCTGGGCACATTTGTGTATTATATAAGAAATCTTGCATAATGTCTGGAACCTCAGCTGAGCAGACCAGCCCCTTTGGTAAATGCCATGCACTGCTGGAGGGCCGAATGTCGTAATATGAATTGTGTATTATGAAACGAGTGTTTTGAATGTGTTTCATAAGATGCAATTCTGTAAATTCTGAAGCAACATAAGAGTAAAACTGATATTTTGTCTGTGTACTCACCAGTAATAGGGCGATGTATGTGAAGAGAGCAGCAGCAACACCCAGTAGGACCAGAGACCAGGGAAACCAGAACCCAAGAGTCCCAAAGTTAAACCTGGAGATACAATAAACAAAAACAGTTTATAAATAAAGTCTAAATGATGAGACCTTACCTTCAGGTTTACATTCATTAAGATGAAAAAAATCCACAATAAAATTAAGACATCAGCATCATATACAGTAAATATGACGTTTTACATTTTTAGCTGTAGTTATTTTGCAATTCATTTTATTAAAAGTGGTTTACACGTGAGGGATAACATGGAAGCTTCAGTATGAAGAGGCCCGTCAAACCATAAACAGCTAAATCAAAGTAAAAGTTTCTTTATTTGTCATTCACACCACATGTGGTACATGTGGTGGAATGAAATTGTGTACACATGGTCCCAGTTACATCTAGTTAAATCTATTTAAATCAAAATACAGAGAAAGATCAGGGTGGACACGGTTCAACCAATGTTAGTGTGTCAGAAATGATAGAAAGGTTTCACTCCCAAATAATTGAATTTCTAGAAAATGTTTAAGTTTGTAAAGTATTACTGAAGTCTTGTTTCTCATACTGTTGATGAATAGATTGTAAACATCATTAGTGAGACTCTAAGATGTCTTGGAATGTCCATGGGGGTTCTCATGCGAGTTACAGAGGCTCACAGCTGAATTGATAGTTATCACAAGTGCCATTAAAACCCTTTTTAATTTGTCCTTTTGCATGCTCAATAACCAAGGTAGAAAAATCAAACAAAGTAAAGTCAGGTGGGTCAGGGATAGGCTACAAAAATGAATGGAAATGAATCGAAGTCAATATACTATCAAAGTTGGAGCAGGGGTTGGACCCAGATGCAGACAAACACAAGGGGATTACAGTAAATAAAATAAAACTATTTATTTAGATAAAGAAAACAAGGCACTGAAGTGGCAGCAGTAACTACATAAAATGCAGAGAGCACAAGAGTCGAGGCATCTGGCATGAGACCAAGACAATGAGCCACTGTGAGAATGGTGATCCGGAGCGGTTTAAATAGAACGGGGAATGAGTGAAAGTGACAAACCCTGCATGACTGGTCACAGGAAACAGGTGAGCGTGGTAAACTGAATGAGAAACAGAAACAATGTAGAGGCCGACGGAAGGAAAGAGTGAGAACTGGCACAGGGAACACAGGGAAATGAATCAAAACACAAGGGATATAAAAATAACATAAACCACAAGAAGAAAACAAAATAAACAACTGAAAAAAAACTACAGTATAACAAATACATGGTCCTAATAAGGATAGAAATACAAATGTGTGTGTAGGTCTGTGTGTGTGTGTGACTGGTGTGAATGTGTGTGTGTGTGACGTCAGTTTGTGCCGCGTCAGACCCACCAGTCGAAGTCATTGTAGTCGTTCTGGGCTTCACTCCAGAAATAAAGAAAAACAAAACTCAGGAAGAAGGTGAGGATGAGGAGGCCAAAACTGCCACACTCCACCTGAAAGACAGAGAAGATTTTTATTTTACTCATTCAATTTTTATGTATGGTCCGATATGAACCCTAAATGTAAAAACAGAACACTTTGTGTGAAATTTAATGTATGTGGTTCAAATATTTTAGCATCTTTTGAGGCTAAAGACAAAAAGTTTTTTGTTAATCCAATCAGCACTGAAGGATTTACTCAGGCAGGAACGCAGGACATCTGTGGGAGATTAGATTGTGCAATGTGCATATGTCAGTACCAGTTCAGATAAAAGCTGACAACATGCATCTACAAGCTGATATTCTTTCATAGAAAAGCTGTTAGTGGTCGATGGAGTCAGCAGGCTGGGGAATCGATACTCAGCACAAAATGTAGGCCGACCAAACTGGACAGACTGTGTATAGATGCTGCTGTGTCTGAACGTTTACCTTGCTGCAGCAGCACTCTCCTGGCTGCGCCTTCGCTCTTTGGTACCGTCTCCACTGGCAGCCATAGAGACCGGCCAGGCAGGAGACAAAGGGCTGGTGTTCATATCTGCAACAGTTCAAATATGAGGCAAATATCTGTTAATGCAGCACGGGGAGCAAAACTAAAAGTTACGCAACAACATCTGAAAAGAACATACATTAGGAGCAGAGATTGTTGAAAAACCTGTGGAACGAGTAACAAAAATCTTCTTATGGTCTTATTTATTTACAAGCATTAATATTATTTTAGCCTTAAGATTTGTTTTTTTATATTTTCATCTACTGTAGGTCTTAAACTCCAATTAAATTATTAATAAGTTTAAAATGGATTCAATAACTGATTGAAATACATAAAATAATTTACACATTCATCTCAAATATTCAGCTTTGGTACTTGATGCAGTTTAAATAAAAAGTATTTAGGTGTTTTTATAAAACTTCTCAGTAACAAGAAAAACCAGTCATTACAAAAACGTTAAAATATCACACATTTGACGACGCCATCAGACTGTTTTGGTAAAGAAAGGAGCAGCAGGTCAGCCCTGCACCTCACAGACAACAGTGATTGGTGTTTTTAGATTATTCAAAATATAACTTTATTATGTTTTATGGTGCTACAGTTTGTCATAACCCAAGCTTCAAGTCGATGTAGAATAACTAATCTTACAATACATCCTTACATAAACGCTGACAATAAACAACAGCCACTTCCAGGAATGTTATCTCCAATAGCATCCAGGTTACATCATAATTACAGTTTACACATCAGTTAATGTTCTTCCAGTGTCTCGCCCAGGTTAAGAGACATTTACTGTGGTACTTCATGGACTGACTTGACTGGATAAAATGACGGTGAACTTTTGTTCTGTACCTTTGCAGCAGCTGCCGCCGCACCACCTTTAACTTCCCCAGCTTCAGGCTGGTCACGAGCAAACACTCACCCACGGCCCGGCATCACAGAGACAGAGGGGGGAGGATGGAGGGAAGATGACGGAGGGATGGGAGGGTGGAGGATAATAAGGAAGGTCTCTTTGACACCAATGTCTTCACCTGGAGAATAAAGGGAAATTGGTTTAACATGCAGTCAAAGACATAAACTGCTTTAGGGTTGTATCTCACTGGGCTGAGACTGGAGACTCAAAAGTACAAATAAAGTAGGTGAATTTTCAGATGCAGTCTTGATGAATTTGAGTGTTTTGGAAGCATCCATGTGGCCAGATGTTTTAAAATCACGGCTAATTTCCTTGCATGTGGCTTGCAGAACTGTAGCCTTGCCCCTGAACGTGATTTTGTGGTCCATACTGTGCCTGACTGGCAGCTTTGGACCAGTTTTTCAATAATCAATATTTATCAGTGATGTGGTTTATAGACCTGGAGCTCCAGGGATGTAGCCTCGGATGTTTTCCGTGAGAGGAGCGCTCCCAGACAGGTGTCTAAATAAAGCTCTGGAGCTCTTGACACGGTCAGAGATGCCCATGATGACTCGTTTACTACAAAGGATTTAGAGAAAATAAAACTGCAGCCCAGGTTTTGTGAACATGTTCAAAATTCAAATGAGAAGAGAAACTCTTCAACCCAAGCAAACTTCAGAAGCTGCAAATGTTTTGAGACATTTTAGAGACTCCTTCTTGAATATGGTTTACCAACTAGTTTCAGCCGGTCAAATACCACCGTTAATAACTTTTCAGATGCATCCTGGATGTTTTTATGACTTTTTTTTTTAAAACAAAAACACAGTTACAATGTCAACAAAATTTAGTTTTCTTTTATTCTAGGCAGAATAAGCATTAAGCACTTGCAAAAAAGAGAAACATTTAAAATGAAGCTTTGAACTAGATAATGGCATTGTGTTCCATAAACACAATGTTTTACGTGTTGCTTTCCATAAACTCTTTGAACATTCAGACTGAAGCTCATTTTTACGTGAGCTGTTTCAACTTCAGAAAAACTAAACACACGACCTGGTATCTGGTCGTGATTGTTCCCATCAGAGGTGCTTAAAGAATTCAGACTATTTTCTTTAAGCAGTCTCTTAAATAACTCCAAGAAAAACAGTGGCTTATTCAATATAGTTATGTCACTGCTCTACCAGCCAAATATATTTTTCAGTTTGTATCCCCCCCCCACCACCAAAAAAAAGGACTGTACAGTACTTATATAGCACCTTTCAATCTTATAAAGATACTCAAAGCACTTTACACTACAATCTGTGCCTCATTTACCCATCCCTACAGCGCTCTACTCAATCTATACAAATACTAATCAGAGCTTTATCACATTCATACACCAATGGGACACACATTGGAGGCAATGAGGGGTTCAGTGTCTTGCCCAGGGACAGACACTTCGGCACGTGACTGCTGGTGGATTCAAACCCCCAACTCTTGCATTGGAAAACGACTGCTTAAACCACTCAGCCACAGCCGTCCCACATAGTGTACCATTATATAGTACTTTGCGTGTTTTTATTCTTACTAGAAACAGAACTAACGGCTATGTTTAGCAAAGCGTGTCATTATTCGTACAAAGTGTCTTTATGTTTCCTTTTTAACCTAAGATTGTGGACAAAAAGTAAATAAAGGCAACTAACTAAATATCCTGATTCATATACAATAATTCAGGTAGAAAAATCTAACAAATATAAGTCAGGTCCTCTGGACAGTTTCTTTTTGTGGAAACATTTCATCATTCATCCAAACAACTTCATTAGTTTGAGGAGCTGAAACAAACTCAGTCATAAATAAGATTATAAATAATAAATTATATAAATTATTATAAATGAGAAGGTGCTATTAATAAGACGGAGCTTGTTTCGGCTCTTCAGACTGATGAAGTCTTTTTAAATAAAAGACGAAATGGTTCAACAAAAAGAAACCGTCCAGAGGACCTGACTTATCTTTGTTACAACCAACTAAATATTAATAAGGATTATAATAATACCGTAATAAAGGAATACATATATTGTAGTATTTTGAACCTCATGAAAATGAGTGTAATATTGGAGCAGATGGTGCAGTCTTTTTTTTTCCCCCATCCAAACAGATTATAAATTTTAGGAGCTCACCTTTGCAAAGTCTCTGGAGGCTTCTCCTCTTCCTCTGCTACTGTCAGCCTCATCTGCCCACCCAGAACTGCCGTTCTACACAAAAACAAAACATAAATAACGTCAGAAAGCAGTAGTAGGCAGCAGATTCTGTTTGTAGTAAAAGTAGAAAAAATGCAGATGGCAAACACAAATAATAAAACCAACATTGGTTAAAATGTTGCACATAAGAAAAATACAAAAGTTCTTATTCCACCAATAGAAGCTTATTTGTTGTTTTAAGAATAAACATTGGAAAAATGAATTTAAATAAGACATTCATGTATTTATTCATTCGATTTTTTTTTTTTTCTATAAAGATCCCATTGAGTATGATGTAGATTAAAAAGTCTGTACAGGTTTGAAAATAAGCAAACTGTAAAGCAGATAAACCAATTAAAATCCTGCAAAATGTTAGAAATAAATAATAATAATGACTTCTCAAACTTCAGGAAAGCATTTAGCCAGGAGCTGGAAGAGTAACTTCTGGAATTATTGTGCCCCTGATCTTGTAAATCCCCCTCCCCCTTCATCCTCAAACATCTCCATTTGACCTAAACCATCTGCATCTGGGCCTGCCCTGCCCCCACCCATGTCTTCCGACCCAGCTGGATACACGGGCCCCCCATCCTTCAATCTTAGCGCAGCTGTGACGGGTGGCCAAGTTCATGGGGTGTAGCTGGCTGTCAGGAGGGGCCAGAGAAGGGCAGGCTGGTCAGTTGCTGTGGTGAGCATCTGTATGAGCATGCACACACATACACACAAATATGTGTAAAGGCTAATCAAAACGTGTGCATGTTTGTGAGAGTAG
>JARVLU010001196.1:35717966-35728203 GCA_031762415.1 Simpsonichthys santanae | reverse complement strand
CCCCCCCCCCCCCCCCCCCCGATTTAGTGAACAAATGAAAAGTATCAGACACAAACAACAGAACTCCATCACTTTCAATGGAGGATCTTGGCTACGTTCACACTGCAGGTCTTAATTCTTAACTTCAGGTCAGACCTGGTTGTTTTGTTTGAGCGGGCGTTCACATCATTATTAAAATGCCGTCTCCATCAGACTCCAGTGTATGGGGGAGTGGAGGCGCAGTTCAACTCCCCCGGAATGACATCAAAATGTGGGTGGGAAAGGGAAAACACCTGACTCTACCCTCATGTGCGCCACTTTGGGACCTTGAGCAAGGTCCTTAACCCCCACCATCTGCTCCCCCGGGTGCCCTAGACTGCAGCTCTCTGCTCCACACATTTGGCTGTGGTAGCACAGTGGTCTGTGGTTGCATCAGGAAGGGCATACGGAGTAAAGACTATTGTCAAGTCTTTGTGCAAGTTAGTTCGCTGAGCAGCCTAAAGAAGAAGAAGAAATAATTGGACTCCAGTGTGAACCATTTGTAGATCTGAGGTGAAAACGTGACGTCACACGCAGCACGCTGTGTTTAAGGAAGTAAATATGGACGCTACACGTGTTACCATGTGTGACTCTGAAGTCGCTGTGCATCAGAAACAGTTAAATTCTCTGACAGGCTTGTTGGGCCCAGTCTCCACGGGCTCAGCGTTGTGTTTCTGGAACAGGAGACACGTGCTGAAGGTAGAATCAAACTCAAGAATTGATCCCATCGTGTTAGCATCGATGCACTCCAACACAAGCGACAGTATCAGACGTTTCACGTTGCTTTAAAAACATCCGATATGTTTCCAAATCAGTGCTGCATTTAAAAAAGACCTGGGTCGAATTAGAACAAGTCAGATTTATCACATTCATGAAAAAATCTGAGTCGCATAGAGACAAAACGTTGTATTTGTGCTGCATTTGACTGCAGCGTGAACGTGGAAGATCAATACAAAAGTGCCTGAATGGATCAGTAATTGTATAACTGGGCCCCTGAGATAAACTGCCCACCTGTCAGAGGTAAACCCTTTACTCCTCCAAGCCATCTGAGACTGGCAGAAACCCTCAGTCTAAACAAGATCAAAGATAAAAAATATATTTCTGTGTTTTTCTGATTCCTACAGAGGTTCCAGTAATCATTTCATACATTGGAGCAGGCCTGTTGCGATAAACAATAAATCAATTAATTGCATGATAAATGAAAATCATCAACCTCATTTTCGTTTATTGGCTTTATCAATTCTTCGTGTCTCTCTCTACTGAAGACACTTGATGACAAAAGGCTCAACTCCGGTGCTCTTCACTGACCCCTCCCTTTCTCTTTTCTCTTTAAAATCTGTTTTAACCGTCCAAAAACATGCTTTTGGATCGTTAAAAGCAGCTAAACTGAGAAGCTAAGCTACAAGCTAAGATAAAAGGTCGCGAGACACGCTGCTCGCTCCCTCACTATCCATCCTTCGGTTCAAACAGTCTTATACTACCACCCGGGGTCAAAAAATGTACTACACCCAAAATAAAATTAACAAACATTTCTTCTTAAATTTGACAACAATGACTAATTATTGTCAAATTTCAAACAATATTATCGTTTATCGCAATAATTTCTGAGAAAATAAATCGCCCAGCACAATTTGTTATCGTGACTTAGGGGTAGTTTTTAATAAGCCAATCAAACTCAAAGGTGATCAAACTGCACAGTGAGTGCACAGTTTGAATCGTTTTACGTAGTTTTTAGGTTAGTAATAAGTTTTACCAACTGAGGCTGCGTTGGCTCAGTGGACAGCACCGCAGTCTTTAAGTCCTGACGCTGTGGGTTAGAGCCCAGGCTGCGTTAAGAAGGTTGTCTGGCATAAAAAACATTTGCCAAATCTTTATGTGAGCCTACTCACTCTGGCAAACTGCACAAGGGAGCAGCCGAAACAACAATAGGTTGTATCAGCTACATACTGCAAATCTTACTTTATACCTTATTTATACGTGTGTGTGTTTTGTTGTGCAGAGTTGTGTTGTTATGCTGAACACGGTGGAGTGGGGGGTGGATTTGCCTCGTGCGTAGCCCAGGGGAGCGCTGCGTCTCCAGGCATGAGGAGGCAACAGAGCCCCCGGCTGCAGCTTCTGACAGTTTCAGGGTGATTAGTGACAGACATAAACAGGTAGAGACAAAAAGGACAGACAGGAGGAGAGGAGGACAAGAGCGTCTCTTCTCTCCCGTTAGCTGAAGCCCCAACGACACCGATGAGAATAAAGACAACTGAGAGACGAGAACAAGTGATGAAGAATCAAACGTGTCTTCAGTCAATTCCACCATCTTGTTATAAAGAAACCAACCCAACACTTGAAGATTTGAAAAATGTCCATGCAGGAACTCACAACGAGTTTATATTTAATGCACGAGCAGCGTTATTAAACCCCCTCTGGAGAACCTCTTTTGTTTGTGCAGCACATGCCTCTCTGATTTTAAAACAACTAACACCTTCACCTTCATTCAAACTCAGATACAAGTTGGATTTTCTTCTAAACCTCTGTGCCACCGATGTCAAGTCTATCTAAACACGTCCCGCTGCGTTGACCCGTTCATTTGCGACCGTCAGCTTTTCCATCGTGGTTTGCTTCGACTCAGTCACCCATAAACTGCCCCGCCGCTATGAAAACTCGTGTGAGCGCCTAACGTGAACTAATCCCCTGCTGAAACCTGTCCCGGATGAATCATTTCCTCTGAGGAGCGAAACTTTGTCGCCAGCTTCGTAAAAAGTTTCTGAATCTGCTCACGTCTGGACACTTCAACTACTCAACAGCCACGTGAAAAAAGTTTTGTTTAAAGGCTGCGTGGTGAAAAACTGGAGAGGCTTTTGTCAGGTGGCAATCAGTGCGTGTGCGGTGAGGAGACAGATGGTGGTTTCTGACGAGGAAGACGTGGCCATGCATAAAATAAAGAGGAAAAAGAAGGCCAGAGGAGACGAGGGGGTGATGTTTTCCTTCTGCAACAAAGGAGGACAGGATCCGCCTGACTGAGGCTGGAAAACAGGCTCAGAAAGAGAAAGACGTTTAAAATATTACAAGTTCACTCAGGAATTAACACAAGACAAATGAGAGAGAGTGAAAGGAAGAAGAGGAGTTCCTGACCAAGTAACAGATTGCATCATGGCAGGGTGCACACACACACACGCACACACACACACACGTCTTACTATGTTTCAAGAAATCTCACAACAAGACTAAACACCAGAGCACCCTTCAGTGGTTCAGGTCTGGTTCAGGTGTCTTGACCACCCATTTTACCCACAATCCTTTGCGTTTCAGAGCTCGCAGTCAGCTCAGGTTACGTCCTCACAACAAAAGGGCGTAAGTTTTCAGCCTTCAGACGGCGCCATCTGAGTTTTTATGTCCAAAAACTATTCAGGGCTTCTACAGCCCCTTTGTTTCAGCTCATCGTGTCTTTATAGTGGGTCCAAAAAAAACATGTAGGTAGCAAAGGCTGGAAATCTTTTAGAAAAATAGATAACATCTTTAAACTTCACAAAACGTTCCGGTCAAACGAACAGATCAGAACTGAGTTTCAAGGTTTAGACGATGTGAAAAGGTTTTTTTATGGAAGCAGAAAAGTCTCATATTTCAAATTAAAATCGATTAATAGAAATGCTTTTTAGTTTCAAAATAAAGCTGCATGTTTTGACTCATAAATAAAATTTAAAATGAATAATCCAAACTGCATTTTCGTTTTCGTCTTCATGTCTGTGATGCTGGTGAGACTTCTTCATCAGTGATCGGCGTTTAAACATTCTGCCTTCACCAACATTTTCACCGCACAGAACATCTGTGTGCTGATGTTGGGGAATGACTCGCGCTTCCTACTCTGAAACTTATTGAGGCTGAACTAGGTATTAAAAGCCTGCCTGAATAAAAAGTTTTACGTTTGAATTTAAAAAGACCCAGATCAGCGATGGGAGTGTAAATCCTGAGAAAACTGGAGCCAAAAGCGGCGTGAACATTTAGTAACGATAAATTATTTGACCTCTCATGCCACTAAATCAGCTAAATAAGAGGAGAGGCCATTAAGAGCTTTAAAAACAAACAAAAGCTTAAAGTCAATTTAAAGCCCGACTAGAAGCCAGTGGAGAGAATAAAACTGGTGACGTCCTCACGTCTGGAAGCGTTGGTTCAAAGCGGTGGCGTTTTGGACGAGCTGAAGACGGCGGCGAGGGTCCTACAACTGTGGGTCAGAGGTCAAACCGGTCCGTGCCTGATCAGAACCTTTTTATGAACTCAACGTAAAACAACTGCAGTTCGTCTCAGACGTGCTTGAAGCCGAGCTCTCCTGATTAATTACAGATTATTTAACAGCCGTCAGCGTTATTTTATTTAAAATTAAATGTAAGAACGTTTAACCAACGTGACTCGTTTAAACAAAAACAGGTTTTATTGATTTGTTTTAATGATGGAGTCTAATAGTTTGCTTCACTGCCGCACCGTGCGGCCTCACAAACATCGTTTCAGTCTGATTGTCTCGCTCGCCATGTGTGGAACGCGTGGATTATGCAGGTTATTGTAAGAGAAGCTTCACCCTGGACCCCACCCAAAGCGCAGACAAATAACCCCCACCCCCAGCGCCGCACAACCATCTGCACAGCCCCGCTTCAGCGTTCAGGGTGTGTCAGTGCGTGCGCACGTTATTTAAAATGCAGAACCAGTTGGGGATGTTTCAGTTTATGCTTCTGCTCTGCGGGGTCCTTTGATCGTGTCGTGTCGGTGAATGATTCAGAAGCTGCAGCTCAGGGGGTGAAGCGGGTCGATACGGACAAACGGTTTGAGTCCCTGCTCCAACGCACAGATTCTCTTTGGCAGACCGAGGAAGTGCATGTACTGGTGGGTGCCTGCTCAATGCTGCAGCTCTCCCAGCTTCAGAAATGGAGGTGCAAGCTTGTTTTGCACCTCATCACATGTTTGTTGGTTGTAGATTTACTTTGTTAGTGACACCCACCCCCGTCCAACTCAGCAGAACACAGGTAGTCACTAACTCGCTGGTCAGAATGGAGTGAACAGTTATGAGGGATGTCATGCTAGTTGGTGGCACGGTAGCACAGTGGGCAGAGCTCTCACCTCTCAGCGAATAAACCAGCCAGTCAAACCAACGTGAGGACTTTGCTCCTCGGTTTTATGACGTAATCAGGCGCCAGTTCTGGTTGTGGAAATAAAGTCTTTAGAGTTTTGCTTCAGTCAATGAATCAAGGAGCTGCTCGGTTAAACAAAGGAAGGATCAAGAACCTCAGACAAAGCCTCCACTGGACTGAAACGTTCAGTGTTAGCGAAATAAAAACTTTTCTACAGAAAGCAGTTCTGTCACTCAGCTCTTATCTGACGCATGAATTTCATCATGAAACTGTTTTAAAACTGTACAAGTTCCAACGTTTGATGAACAACACAACCAAAGTCATGTGACTGTAAGAATTAAAAACTGTGGCACTCAACTTTTGTTGACTAGTTGGAGACACTAGATTCAGAACAAGTACACAAGTTTCACAGCCAATTGCTCCTTTAGACGTGTGAACCAGTAAAATATGTTCTTTTCATTCATTCAACTTTTATTTATAAAGGTTAGTCTCATTGAGCCACAAGGACTCATTTACAAGAGAGACCGTTCCAGACAGAACATATAAATTACAAACAATGACAACAATAAACTACAGTAAACATCAGGATGCCGTAAAACAGAGTGAAATACTAAAACAAGAACATATTTGCTTTGATGTTTCCATCGACATTATCAAATGTTTGAAACCCCTTAAAGAAATCAAGGTGGACAAGATGTTCCAGGTTCCAGGAGCTGAGTAGGAGAAGACCTTTTTGCCAAGTTCAGTCCGTACTGAGGGAACGGTGCTGATGGACTGAGAGCGCACGTTGTAACTGCACTGACGGTGATTTATAAATGAAAATGAACCAAAGTGAGCGCCTACGTGTAGATAATGACGACCAACTGACCAAGGAGTGCAGGTTGGAGCTAACTGCAGAAAAACTGTGACCTTCCTGTAAATGACGTGAAAATCTCTCAAAATGTAAAGTGTCTCAATCCGTCTTTATTTGATTGTGAAATCAGTCACTGTTTGAGCTCAGAGATTGCCAAACCCTCTCATGATGTCGGACTCAGAAACTAAATTGAGATGGGTTCGAGACAACCCCTGGTTCCTCTGAATAATCTGGAAGAAGATTTGCTTTGCAAATGTGGTCAGCGTTACTGCAAAACGAGAGCTACAGCCTTCTCCACGCCAAGCCCCACTCCACTCGCTGCTTTCTTAGATTCTTGGGGGTGGAGAAAATTCAAGAGTTTTCTGCCATTATACCAGTTATCAGCATTAGATCCACCACCCCCACCAACACCACCACAATGCAGGTATTGACGATAGCCATAATTTTCAGGTTTGGCTCTAATTAACCTCAGCTGTACTTGATGTCAAACTGAACAAGCAGCATTTCTTCAGTTTGTCTAATTAAATTCAACTTGTCACGGCATTAAACAAAAAGGAGCACGAGCGCTCACTCAGTGACATGAAACAGAAACAGTTCTTTGGACTAATCAAAAACATCAACTAGACTCTTAAAAATCAAAAAACGTTTCAACCCTCAGTCCCACGAACTCGTTCTGTTCGTCACACACTCAGGCTCAGAAGACGCCAGACATGAACTAAAGACTCGAGTTCACATTTTAATTTAATGAAAAAAAAATAAAATAAATAAATGGGAATAATGGCTTCATAAAATTGAATTTATCTGTCATAAACTCATACGTTCAGAGGGAAGGAGTACGATTTTAAACCAACAAAGCTAAAACAAAGTAGAACGTTAAAAGTGATTAAATGTTTTATAAACTTATCAGGACATTTATTTTTATCCTGAGAGTTATTTGAACGTTTGTGTTACAAAACCAGTTCAGAACCTTAAAAAAAAAAAATCACCAATTTGACAAGCTGTTTCAGTTTCAGTCTTACTGGATCCTAAAGGAAAATTACGACTTGTTTCAGAACTTCTCCAGCTCCAGGTTTTTTAACATTTGACACTATAATGGAAAGAAAGATTTAAACAATTAGTTAAACTCTTTGCAGCAAAATCAAGTGAAGCATCGTGAAGTCAGTTTGTTTCTCTACAGAAAGACATCGTGTCCAGAGACATAACCTTGTGAAACACAACAAAATCCAACAAGGACAAATGCACACACGCACACACACACGCACGCACACACAGTTCTACGTAATCAATACTGACATGAACTACAAGCTCACATTAAGAGCCCCCCGCTGGGACATCTGGTGTCTCGTCCCATCAGACCGCAAATGCAAAGCGAGTGAAAGCAGTGACAGAAAAACTAACGACTTGAATCACGCCTCGACGTGTTGCGGAGATCAAAACTAAATCTGAAGTGTGAATTGAAGCAGACGTAGGTGTTTAACACTTCAGGAGCCAAAGAAAGTCCTGGTCCTGAACAGCGAGAACTTCAGAAAATCTGAGGTTCCTGGGAGAAACCCTGTTCATTTCACTAAAACAGAAAGATAAAGCCAAAGTTATTAAAATAATAAACGTTAAACTGCTTCGTGATGTCATGATTGAAGCGCAGACGCCACAAACTGTAAAAGCCTGAACAATTATTTCACGTGATTTACCTAAACGTGCACAGAACTGAAGAAACCTCGAGCACAGGGTCAGTTTGCATGTTTTTCTTTATCATGAGCATAAATTACGTTCAGAGGACGCTGAACCATCAAGTTAGATTCACAGGAAAAATTAAAGAAGAGCTGAAAAGGCTGAAGGAGCGTTTGTCACATTTGTACCGAATTTCAAGTTCAAGCCAAGTTTATTGCCGTTCGCATCACATGTGGTACATGAGGTGGAACGAAGTTATGTGCCCAGTTACACAATTTATGGAGCTTCTGCATCAGGCCACACTGGAATATTAAAGAATCAGTGAAATATTGAAGAGCGAGAAAGGAAAACTGGACTGAAGGAGAACGTGAGCAGCAGTAGACACATTCCCAGAGTGCATTGCAGCGGCCTAAGTGGCAGGACCAACCACTGAAGATGCTTTTACGCTTTAAGTACGTTCACGGCAGAAATTAGGTCGATAACAAGAATGTAAACTCGTCTCTGCAGCGTGCAAAGACTGAGAGAAACAGGACGTGAAACATAAACATGATGGATGAATCATAAAGTATATGATGCATGCGCGCGTGCACACACACACACACACACACACACACACACACACACACACACAGAGTTAAATCAATCGCTGATTCCAATAAGCTACAGTCTGAAGGAAGACGTTTTTAATGGTCTGATCAATAAAAATGTGCACGTGGAAGAAGGAGCTGAAGGATTTTATATTTGATGGAGGGGGATTCAATACGGACAAAAATGGGTTCCAGATGTTTTCCCTCTACTTTTACATCTGTTGGATTTCTTATTTTTTAAATAAAGTAATCTAAATGTGCTGAAATCTGAAGGTAACTAACTCCTTTTACTCTCATTTCTTTGCTCCTGAAATCAGCCTTGTTATGTTTAATTTGTTGGGGGGGTGGGGGGGCTCACTGATCCCCAAATGTCTATACAGTATTGGCCTAAAATATTGGTCCTGACTGATATATTGACAGGGGTAGATATTTTGACTCAATATAGATATTTGGGGACATATTGGTATCAGTGATGATTGTCCCATTATGTGCCATTATAAACACTGGGAACCAGCTGTGTCCGTATGTGCAAAATACGTAATTGTACAATGTATCCAGCAGAGGGCGCATGGGGACTACTTGCACATCATGGCCGTTCACTTTAAGTTTCACTTTCAGCACAGATGAAGCAGCGAGCACTACTCTGTAGCGTATTTTGCTGAACAGAACATTACAAGTTTATTTTAACTGATCTGTAAAACAAATGAACAATAATAAATTCTCTTTAATCCTCCAAACCGTTCGTCATTAACTACATGCCTCTCGTGTTAGCAAGCTAACGTTTAGCCTAGCCTATTGCCTTGTAAAACTTTATCCAGAACAATAAATCTAAGGTAGAGGTCAAATATATCGGTATCGTTATCTTTGTTGTTCTGAGTGAAATGCACTGTTTGTCTGAAACATTTACTTTTCTGAAAATAAAATAAAAAAACTGCTGCAGTCAAAACTAATTAGACCTTCACCGCACGTGACTGACTGTTAAAACTACGAACAGGGAATCTGTTTGTTTAATTTATATTTTTGTAACATACAAAAACTTTATGGTGAACAGTGGAGGATAGAAAATGTGAACGCACGTTAAGAAGACAGTTTCAAGACAAAGTGTTAAAACACATTACTTAAGATTCTTGGGGGTGGACAAAGCTCAAAAATCTTCAGCCATTATATTGATTATTGGCATTAGCTTTCCTCTTCCAACATCACTATCAGCGATAGCCAACGTTTCCATATCGGTCGGGCTCTACAGAAAATAGACTTCAGGTGCGCTCTCACTGCATCCTGTGCGTTTGTGACCGGCGAGATGTGTGGCTGAGTTTTGCACCACTAGTATTTGGAAAAACAGGCTTATGTTCACGTGCACATCTTTGCCAATCTATTCTAGACCGTGCACTTTATTTTGTTTCCCACCTCTGCTTGCTGTGCACCCACACTGGTAGTGACCCCATGCTCATGATTATGTGAGTACCTTTAGAAATGAAGAGATGCAGATTTTTAAAAGCTATTATTGATCATCGGGTGGTTTTTATTCCTGGACGTTCATGGCTGAGGCCGTGGACGTTTCCTCTCAGAGGAGCCACGCAGGCGTCACGATCTGACTCTAGAGCTCTTCAGACGGCTTGGAGACGCACATCTCTGACTATTTTCAGAGAAAATCTGACGCACAAGTTTCTTGAACATGTTTAAAGTTCAGGCAACAAGACACCTCTGAGTCTCAAGTGAGGAAACTGAGAGCCACCACAAACGTCTCAGAACATTTTGGACTGTAGTCTCCAGCAGCTGAAGCCCGGTGAGATGCTACCTTCACAGATTTAAATGTTGGAAACCAACAGGCAGATCAATCAATTAGGGGTGCGAATCTCTCAGTGTCTGGAGAATCGATTCGATTCCGATTTTTGGTGTCAAGATTCGACTCAAAATCGATTTTTTGATTCAGAAACGATTTTTGATTCAGAAACGATTTTTCTATTAAAATGGTCATAAATTTAGTTTCAGTTTTGTAACTG
>JARVLU010001196.1:35663977-35683091 GCA_031762415.1 Simpsonichthys santanae | reverse complement strand
TTTGGCCAAGTGTTTCTGTTTTACTGACACAAAATAAAGTTATCTGGTCACATTTTCCAGTGCCCATCATTGATTAGGTTTGTATTTAATTCCACGATGTCCAGAGCATGGGTTGTTACACACCAAACAAATAGTTTGCAGAATGAAAACTGTCCAAATAAAAAAAACAAAAGACTAATCACATTTGTTCAGTCGCGCTCCCAGGACTTAAACTGAAGATCAGCGTTAAAACAAAAGCCGATCTCCTCCATTCGTTCAAACTGTGACACGTTTTCTGCTGAAGGGAACAAATAAAAATGAATCAGAGCAGCATGCTGTTGAAAGTGCACATACACATACACTCCTAAAATACACACCATGCACCCGAACACACACACGATTTGGCAAAAATACTCCTCGGTGTTTCCAACAAGTCTTTCAGCGCGTCCGCTCCTCCTCAGTGGCAACTTTCACTAGATTTTTTATTTATTTATTTATTTTGCATTTCCTGTCAAAAAACTTTACGGTTCATAAAAATGGCGTCAAGGAGGGAAGCAGGATGAGCGCTGCGGCATCAGGTGAAAGCAAAACATCAGCTTTTATCCTCTCGCTCCATGTCTGAGAAAAGTAAGGCAGGAAGTATTTATTTTATCATTTAATTGTTTTTCTTCTGAGCTTTTGGCAAAAAAAAAGGCGGCTGTCCCCTGGTGAAACACTAGAGGGCAGCAGAGACACACAGACAGCCCCATCTCCTCCTCTGGCTCCTCACATCCACACTTCTGCAGAGCTTCACCTCCCCGTCCATCACCACCTCTCTCCTCCTCAGACACGAGCTTCAGTTCCTGGTTCGGCTCCGCGTGTGGGACGTTAAAGCGCCGGCTGCAGGCCAGCAGGTAAAAACGGTAAAAGTGCGCTCCGTCCTCGCTGCCTAGGCCATGTAGATGAAGGTGTTGATGTCCGACTCGTCCCTCTTAATGTACTTGTGTTCGATGAGCCACTCGATCTGCTCCTTGATCATCTTCTTCTGAGGCAGGAACATGTTCTTCAGGATCTCCACGAGCTCCGTCTGCAGCTGGGCGTTGCTGATGCGCTTCCTCATCTTCATGATTTGGATGATGGCCTCCTGGACACAAAACACACAGACGCTCACACCAGTGTGGTTTATACGCGCTGAAATTATTAACCAACTCCCCGAAAAGGTGAGGGTTTTGCATGTGCGTGTTCTTTTATCCGTCTGTTAGCAAAATATCTCACAAACCACTGGGTGGATTTTAGTGAAGCTTTCAGAACGTAATCATCCGATGGAGAGTAATTTGGGGCTAACGAATCTTCTGATGTGACAGTTTTAAAATTTGACCACAATAACTTATTTTCTAAACGTCTAAAACTGGCAAGAGAAGCGGCGGGCGATATGCATTCCTTCAAGGAGTCCTAAACCTCTTAAGTGCAGCTGTTGCTCCGGTTCAGAAGGTGAGCCATTTGCATTTTAAGCAGGGATTTAAACATGATCGTTAATCTGGACGGCTCAGATCAGACGCCACCACCTGGGAACGACAGACCTGTGAACATCAGGGTGTGACACGTACGGCGTATAATCTTAGAATGGACAGGAAGCCAGGGCAGGGGCAGCTGTGGCTCAGCGGCTGAAGCAGTGGTCCTCAAACCTGAGAGTTGAAGGTTTAATTCCACCAATGCAGTCACACGAGTGCTCCTGAGCAAGACTACGAGTCCCTCGTGAGCTCCGACGTGTCCCATCAGTGATGTGATCTGAAGAACAGATTAGCCTCTACAGCAGGACTGACTCAGATCATTAGTGGAGCGCTGCATGGACGTGCGTGGAGGCAAACGGGGGCTCAGATTGTTGTGAAGCACTTCAAGAAGCCTGGTTTGTGAGAAAGATGCTGTTTGGACAAGTCCATCACCATTTATGAATCTTGTTTGTTTAAACAGAAATTCTCTTGAATGGACCCGTACGGTTCAGCCCGAGATTCATCCTTAATTCTCCAAACATGATCAGAAGTACTGGTACTTTAAAAAATAAATAAAAAAACTTTAAAAATACATATCCAGCAACCTTTTGGTCAAGTTGAACTGGAAGACCTGTTTAACAACTTAAACTGCGACAGCAGGAACAGGATTCTTAGTTTAAACCTAAAAACAGAAATGTGTGTTTCGCTTCAGGGCAAAGTTTTAAATAAGATAAAAAGCCAAAATCCAACCATTAATTTAAAAAGAAGTATCCTCGTTCAGTTTGAAAACATTTAGTGAGTTCAGCGTGTAGTGGATATATTTTCCAGTTTTAATCGCGTCGAGGACACAAAGCTCAGACTGAACGAGGCGTTCACTACACGGAGCTCTCCTGCTTACGGAGTGGCGTGTGCAGGTGTAAGTAAAAACTTGATGGTCCAGAAAATCTTAACGTGTAAAACTATAACAAAGCCTATTTTTATCTTGCAAAAGAGAGCTGTGAGAATTATCACAAGAAAGCCCTGCTGCCATCCATCTAATATATTATTTAAACAACTCACGTTGCTAAAGTTTTATGATCTGGTGGACGACAGTATTTTGCTGGTAATGTATAGAGCCCAAAATAATGTTCTGCCTCCAAATATTCAAAAACTCTTTTTAAAGAGAACATGCATTTATAGTCTGAAGGGAACGGAGATTTTTGTAAAGCCCAAATACAGGACTAGTTTGAGGGGACGATCTGTATCTATACAGGGAGTTGACTTGTGGAATGGTTTAGAAATTGAAATGAAAACTGTTAAATCAGTGTTTGTGTTAAAAAAAAAAAAAAGATTAAAGCCAAGATGTGAATTCGATACTAAATATCTAAAATTGTTCAAGTGTTCAAATATTAAATTGTGTAACAATTTTTTGGAAATTGCCTATTTAACAGTATTTTTTTGGTAGAGTTGTTGTACATGTATTGCTTTCATTTTTCTGTTTTGTAAAAAGGGGCAGGTAAAATAAGATTTATTTTCTTCACCCTGTCTCTTTTCATTTTATGATTTTTTTTTCCTTTCTTTTACTTCTTTCCTTATAAACATATGTAAAGTACATGTAAAATGAATAAATCAACAACAACAAAACAAAAAACTTGGAAACAAAACATCTGTTTCGCTGCAGAAAACGGGATGATTCAGCAGCTCCGTCAGATCCAGAACGCCCCTGAACTTTGTGGTTTCATACCTGAGTTCGGAGTATTCGGAGCTGAACGATCCCTTCGTTCTCCTCTTCTCTCATTCTCTCCGTCGTGAGCTGCAGCCGACCGATCAGATTGATCTTTCCCCGCTTCTGCACTTTGGAGTTTTTACTGAGAACAACCACGACGACACAAACAATTTACCGCTGAGGCTCGTGCACAACTTGCAGTGAACTGACAAGCAGATGTTGCTTAAAGAAACGTTTCAGCATCTTCGGCTGTTACGACGACACAGTCGTCCAGAAACAGGAAGTAAACATGACGTACATGAGTGAAAAGTCCTGGTTGACGTAGAAGATTGTGGCGTCTGTGAAGTCTTTGGGCGAACTAACAGGAGGGTCGTACGACAAGACCTGCCGCTTCAGTTTGGGAAACGCAACCAGAGACTGAAAGAGACGGAAAACAGCACGTCAGCTTCAACACGGTCGACGGGAGCCGCTTTAACTGGACGTTTACCTGTCTCACTTGGTTTGGTTCATTTCATCGGTCGCTACTGTCCAGATAATTCAAGCTCTTATTTATGGTTTTGCTAGAATTACTTTTAGTTTAGCTAAATTTAGCTTTTAGTTTTGTTGAACTGAACATTTAGCCACTTTTCAACTATTTTTAGCTTTTAGCTGCAGTTAGCTTTTATAAAACTGTTTTACTGATTGTTGCTTTTAGCTACAGTTGTGCTACTTTTAGCAATTAGTTTAGCTATTTTGAGCTTTTAGCTACAGTTTTGCTAAATTAAAACTTTAGCTACTCTTCTTCTGATTTTAACTTTTAGCTATCTTTTTTATGTTAGCTTTTAGCTGCAATATTGCTACAGTTAGTTTTTAGCAACTGTTCTGCTAATATTTGTTTTTTAGCATTATTTTACTATTTTTTTGCTTTTAGCTGCAGTTTTGCTACATTTAGCTTTTATAAACTGTTTTGCTAATCATAGCTTTCAGCTACATATTTGCTAAATTTAGCTTTTGGCTACAGTTTTATTAAATTGAACTTTTGGCCAATTATCTTTACTTTTAGCTTTTAGTTACTGTTAGTTTGTAACAACTGTTTTACTCATTTTTGCTTAAAGCAACAGTTGTTACTGATTTTAACATTTAGTTTTGAAACTTTGGGCTTTTAGCTACAGTTTTGCTGATTTTAACTTTGAACTACCGGTACTGTTCGTCAAATTTTAGCTTTGAGCTGCAATATTGCTACAGTTAATTTTTAGCAAATGTTTTGCTAATATTTGTTTTTAGCATTCTTTTACTAAAGTTCGCTTTTAGCTTAAATTTTGTTCCATTTAGCTTTTAGCAGCTGTTTTGCTAATCATAGCCTTCAGTTACATATTTACTATATTTAGCTTTCAGCTCCAATTTTATTCAATTGAACTTTTAGCCACGTTTCATCTACTTTTGACTTTTAGCTACCTTTATCAACTCACTTTTGCTTTTAGCAACAGTTGTTACTAATTTTAACATTTATTTTTGATACTTTGGGCTTTTAGCTGGTTTTGCTGATTTTAATTTTTAGCTACTATTCGTCTAATTTTAGCAGATGTTTTACTGTTTGTTTTTAGCACTCTTTTACTAATTTTTGCTTTTAGCTGAGGTTTTTCTACATTTAGCTTTTAGCAATTGTTTTGCTAATCTTAGCTTTCAGCTAAATATTTGCTATGCTGTATTGAATTTTTAGCTAAAGTTTTGGCTGATTTGAGCTATTAGCTACTGTCGTAACTATCTCTATGCTATCGTTTTGCTTCAGTTGGTTTTTAGCAAATGTTTTGCTAATTTTTAGCTAAAGTTTTAAAGCCAATTTTAGCTTTTACTTCCATGTTACAAATATTAGATTTACCTGTAGCTATTGTTCAGCTGATTTTAGCTTCTGTTGCGTCTGCTTTAGCTTGAACAATAAATTTAATCTGTCCAACGTTTCTGGACAGCGACTCGACATTTAAAAACAAGTCTTAGGAGAAAATCCAATCTCTGTAATTAAACTAGATTTAAACTGTTATAACAAGAGAATAAGAGATGATGATGGCAGAACATTCATCTTTAGCTCTTCCTCTGAGCAGTTCGATAAACCACCGATGACAAATATCAGTAAATAAAACAAACGTTTATAGATTTAAATATTTGATGAATGGAAGAACTTTGCTCCATCTGAGAAGATCAGGCATCATTTACTCAGAAAAGCGTGTCCACAAATGAATTAATCCCATGTTGTGTGCTAATCTGTGCTAATCTCTAAAGCTTTGTTTTTGCGCTGACCCAGAGGGTTCGCCGCAGCTCCGCATCCGGCAGCTCCGTGGCCAGTTTCAGGTTCTCAAAGCCAATTTTCTCCCTCGGCCTCTGGTTCCAGGCGAACAACACAGCGAGCTGGAACGTCGTCACCTCCAGGTCGTACTGACCCACCTCGTTTTTGAAGGTGATCTGAGCAGAACGGTGGAGAAACCAGAGAGACGGTGTGAAAAGTCAAGCTGCATTATTTACATTAAACCATCCAGAACTAAAACACCGGCGCCTTTCTGCACAAACTGATGTCTGAGTTTACAACCAATAAGTTCTGCTGTCAAAAAGTAAAAATCAAAGATCTGCTCACAATGCCGTTGGACATGAGGTGATGCCAGTGGAGCTTACGACCGCTGTGGTTCCTCTTATAGAAGTCCTCCGCTTCAGGGATGAGGTCCTCCAGCTCTGTGGGAAGCGAGACGAAAACCTTCTCGCTGCTTCGGGACCAAGCGCCAGCGTTCAGGATCTTAATGTTGACGCTGTCCGCTGCAGGGAGACAAACGAATACGAGCTCCAGTAAAGCCCACGTGCACGTAGCTTCCCTCATCGAGAGTCACATTTGTGTTTTCACTCCAACACGTCGGAAAATAATACTCAGCATTAGCGGTTGCTCAACCCTGACTGTGTTGCCAACAAGTATGGCAAGTGGTCGTACCATATAATCAACTTATACTATTAAGATTTCAACAATAGCCTTTTTATGTTCTCAAAAACATTATTAATCAGAATTATAACTAAAAATATTGGCAATCACATCAGAATCAGAATAACTGACATTATCTTTGTACCGAGATACAGTGAGATTATGTTCGTCCGAAAGACGGGCGGAGTGCACGTTGCTGCTGCTACAAGCGCACACGGCCTCTTATCTTTAATCAGAATATTTTTTAGGTAGAAAAAAAGAAAAGGCCATGAGGTTGGATAGTGGTATTACAAAAAAGATCTCTACACATCTTGTCCTATCAGGACACGATTTAAAGCGTCAAAAAACTACCAGCAGCACATTTAAAGACACATTATGAATGCATATGACGTCAAGATGGTGAGATTTGTCCATGAAGCACTTCCAGATAGGCCATAGTCCTGATAAGATGTTGGTCAGCCGGTAGATCTAATAAGCATTCACAGACGTTCTCGGCGGGGTGTCAATAGATAAAGCTTTTTCCTTAGATACTCATGTCCCAGGAGAAATTTGATAGTCGGCCTGCTTTCGAGACCAAGCAGGGGAGTCAGATTCAGATAAGCCACAATTATTGATTTCTTCAGGCACACTGTTTTTTTTTTTTTACATCAGCCTCGAGTCCTGCTGGTACTTTCGATCCAAAATGGACAGATTTGTGGGCATTCCACTGATTCATGCTCTGAGCCTCCTTCAAGGTTGTTTCTAACATGCTGGCAATTCCTAGAAGCTGCAGGTTGCCTGTGATTCTCACAAATCACTTCCATTTTACGGTTTAGCTCGTAAATCAGCTGATTTTGAGCACTCATAGCACGAACCAAACCTTCAAGACAGGCAGCCTGACAAGGGCCAAATTAGCTGCAGTCGTCTTCTTTGTATGTTGATTAACCAGGGACCAGATGATTCCAAAAAGCAGGAAACCTGTTATCATAAATCTAATTATAAATGTCTTCGGTGTCCTCCTGAGACAAAATGGAAAGACACATCAGCTCCCACGTCCATGACATATCCTGCAACATGAGTCTCAGCAGGAGATGAGGGCTCTCCAGGACCCTGTTGCTTTGTTGAAAAGATTTTGTGGATTGCGTTGAAAGTCCGGCTCACCAGATCCATAATAGCATTTTTTTATTCGGAAGATGTGCAACAAGAGCTCAGAGACACAGACAGAGAGCAAAACAGCAGGAGGAAGAGGAGGGAGAGAAAATGCGTCCGCCTTGTGCGAGAGCAGAAAAACATACAGTTTGTACAGAGAGACAGAATCATATGTTGAAGAAGCTAAATTTGCTGTAAAACGTTTCATAAAAGTATAATTTTCCTGTTTTCTTGACATGTTCTGGCACTTGTGACTCGGGTACCTGGTAGAGCCAGCTTGTTGTGTTTGTGCATCTCTTTGAAGACCTGATTGAGGTCCTCCGAGACCTTGATGTCCTGAAACATCCTGGCGAGCTTGTTCACGTAATCAGCAGGCATTCCTACCTCCTGCGACGAAAGCACCCAAACGTTTAAGAACTACATACAAGTCTTTGAAGAGTCTGGGAAACGTCTGACTCACCCGTAGCCACTCCACCATGTTCTCTTCGATCTCGCTGTCGGCTGAAATGTCCAGAATCAGGCGCCTCGTTAGGTGGGCTTTGTGGTACCGCATGAATACATCTTTGTTCTGGACGTACTTCAAGACTAAGAGCTGCAGGGACATAAAAGAAGTTGTGAAATCCATGACAGAAACAGGACAAAATACGTCAAAAGGGACAGAAGTCGTCATAAACGAACCACTTCTTTGAGTTTGAGCTCAATTTCCTCTGAGGTGAGTTTCTTGCTGAGGGGAGTCTTCCTCAGCAGCATGTCACAGTAGTTCGCCAGCAGCTCGGGACACTTCGACTCGGGCTGAGTCTTTATCCCCACACTGGTTGGACAGAGACACAAACACATCAAGACAAACCACGATACGGTGAGTAAATATAACGAACAGCGACTCACCCTTTCTGCTTCAAAGGCAGCTCCAGTTTGAAGATCGTAGCGTCATTGACAACAGCCTTGTAGGCCTGAAGATGAAGGAAAACAAAAAAAACAGCACGGTACACGTCACCCTTTTCTTTGATGAGCTCGTCATCGTATTTTCATCAGCCTCATAATCTCACTGGGAGATAAATTATTGGCACGAGTCCCGTTTTAACAAACAATAAGTCTTAAAGTTCCTTAAAGGAATGCATATCGCCCGCCGCTTTTCATGACGAAGTGAGGCTGAGATCATCTTCGTTGAGAAATGAGGGCATCGTAGCCAAAGAGAGTAAATCCCTTTCATTACTGGGGGTGAAAATAAACAGGGAGATTTAATAGTAACAACTTTTTAGGGTCAGCATAGATTTAACAAATAACAATAAATAATATTTGAAAGGCATAAATGCATTGATTTGCTTATGAAATTGATGGATATGTCTTCTGTTTCTTTTTAAAAATGATTTACGGTGTTTTACGGCGTATAAGTCGCATCAGTCAACAAAAAAAAACATACACAAGTCGCTTCAATGTATAAGTCACATTTATTATGCGTCACTGCTGACCTATAGCATTTATTATACGTTTAACAGTCAAAAAAGCATAATTTTGCCTGGGTGGCACAGCGTCATCCCTCCATCGCGCCTGGAGCTGCAAGCTCTCCAGCGTTCCTCCGCCTGCACCAGCTGAGTGAAACAAGCGTGCACAGGAGGACTCGCTGCAGCAGTTCTTCGAAATTTAAAGCGCAAGTCAAAGTTGCGTTATGAATATGGAAAAAAAACAAACAAAAAAAAGTTGCTTCAGCGTATAAATCAGGACTGACAAATCTATGCAAAAAAAACTGTGACTTATATGCCGGAAAATACGGTATCTGGGGGGGCATTCTCCAGTTTTCCTGTGTGTGTGTGTGGGGGGGTGTCTCAACCCCCCAACTCTCCCATGATTTCCCGTGTGAAACCTTGAAAATAGTGCTATGCTGGATCTCATGCTCAGAACATGTTTTGTGAACGAGTCTCAGCTACTACCACGTCAGACTTTAGCTCGATATCCAGCACCGACTGAGGTTGAGCTATTTTTGTGACGCTAACGAACAGCTCGCTGTGGCGACCGTCTTGACTGGGGTTGAAACCAGAAGTTAACCAGTTGTTGAAGTGCATCAGTGATTAATTGAAAAATGGAGTGAGTTATTTACTTGTTTTGTTATTTACGAGAAATGTTTGTTTGAATTGTTTGTTAGATAAATAAGGCGCAGATTTAATAAGATTTTTTCATCTGCTGCCTTTCATTTTATATTTATATTTTGTTTTCTAATTACAGTACATATATGTTAATTGATATGTATTTTGTTATTATAAAATGAATAAATGAAATAAATGAAAAAAATAAATAAATAAATAAAATTTCTGAAGGTTCTGTTAGTTCTTGGGATGTTGCGTAAACAGACCAGCACATGTGAACCAGAACAAACATCGTCCTCTGCCTTTGCTTTTCAGCTTCATCGGTATTTAAAACTGCCGGGTGTTGTCTTTTTGTGTGTGTCGTAGCTCCCAGGATAAACCGACCTTATCTCTTGCGGTGAGGAAGCGAGGATCGTCCTGGAACGCCTCCTTCACCAGCTTACTGAAGCGGTTGAACAAAGTCAGCAGCTGCTCCACGTACTTCTCAGAGTCCTGGGTGAACACAAACAGGTTCGTTTTCCACTTGAATCTGAAACACGTGACGGAGGCGCCGTGACTCTGCCCTAAACGTGTGCTGGTGCACGTACAGTAGTGATGGTCTCGGCGGCAGCCACCATGTCTGCCAGTCCAGCGTTAACGATGTGCTCTTCTAAATCCTTCAGCATCGGCTCAGTCCCGCCGGGAACTTTGTCCATCAGAGAAAACATCAGGTGCAGCTCTGACCAGAGACAAACAAAAACAGGACGTGAAGTCAAACACATTCACCGTTTATCTTCCATCCTGTTCAGGGGGAATTGACGCCTATCGCCAGGGGTCAAAGGGCAAAAAGTGGAGTACAACCAGGACAGGCTCCCAGTCCAACACTGGGCCAGGACCAGCTGACCATTACAGTCCCAGCTGTCTACAAAAGATTGCATTTCGCCTGCTACGCTTCACACCAGAGGTTTAAAGCTAAAAAAGCTGTCAACATGCAACATTTCAGCGTTTGGTTTGATTTTTTTTTTTTTAATCCTTTAACAATTTCTACATCCTTAAAAAAATTACTTGTTAATTAATTGTATTTTTCGGACTAATAATGCGCACTTAAAATCCTTTAATTTTCTCATAAATCGACAGTGAGCCTTATAATCCGGTGCATCTTATGTATTAATTCTGGTTGTGCTTACTGACCTCGAACTGATTTGATGTGGTACACGGAGCTCAAAAATGTGTATTCTTCTGTATTTTATGTGTTACAACTGAACAATGTTGAGATCTACTGTGAATGAGTTGAATAAAGTTTGACTTACAGCGAGGAAAATAAGTATTTGAACGTCCTGCGACTTTGCAAGTTCTCCCACTTAGAAATCATGGAGGGGTCTGAAATTTTCATCTTTCTAAGTGGGAGAACGTGCAAAGTCGCAGGTGTTCAAATACTTATTTCCCTCACTGTATCTGACTGTTTTGTTTCACTTAATGCCCCTTATAATCCGATGCGCCTTATGTATGAAAATAGACCTTTTCATTGATATTGCGCCTTATAGTCCGTAAAATACGGTAACTCAAACTCGTCAGGGTTTTTTGTAACAACTGAGTTAGAAAACAGCAAATGAAACCAACAACTAAACCCAGCCATCAGTTACTTTTTAATTTACTGTTACGAGTCCGAGATATCTTAAATACACGACGAAGGCGGAGAGGCTTCATTCCTCTTTATGTCGACGACTTTCACTTTTATTTTTGTGAACTTTATCTGTAGCAGCCATCTACAAAAACAGCTAATATTAAAGGTATAAAAGGGTGTTTTTCTCTAAAGCAGCTCTTTTCCAAAAGCCTTTTTGTCTATAAACTTTTCATAGAGGCAGAGTCTGAACCTTAAACTGTCCTGAAGTCAGTTTTTTATAAAACTTCAGACGGTGTGTAGTCTCAACACCCCCTCCTCCCCTCAGCAAGAAACCGACGCTCAGAGAAGTCGTTCCTATTTGTAAAGTGGAGCTGGCGGGTGCAGCGATGAAACCGAAGCCTCGAACAGAAGCCGATATCAGTTTGAGTCGAGCAGGAAATTTCCGACGTCGCCTCAGAGCGCACAGGGACTCACTTTCTGTCTCGTTGCGTTTGATCATTCCTGGACATTCGGCCAAAATGGTCTCCTTGAACGACGTCACCAAAGCGTTAACGCAACACTCCATAAGCTGCAAAAAACAACAACAACATAATTTAAGATGTAGCACTGCTGAAAAGCACCTTTCAGGCTAAAATCATGAAATGCAGTAAGTTGTAGCTGCTTTTACAAAACGTTCGGCTACTAACAACTTGTTTTAGCTCAATATCTGTAAAACGGACTAAATTATAGACAAATCGTGGACATTATCGATGTTACTCAGATTTTGGTCTGAGAAGAGAGACAGGTTCATTTGTGCAGAGACAAAAATGGTGATGGAGGAAATAGGACACAATGAACTTGTAACAAACACTTTAGAGTCACTTACTGCTTGTACAGAGTTACATTCACGACACGTTTCTAGATATCTCAGAGCTCGCTTCTCTTCTTCTCTTAGCTTCGCATCAGCCTGAAGGGAAACACTAATTAACTCAGAATAATACAATCTCACACACACACATGATCAGGGCTTTAATAAAAGCTTAAACATGTTGAACTTCATCTTATTTGTTACAGACAATATGCACCAAAACAGCAGATTGCTGTAGAAATGAGAAAATATTGTTTTCTTCAAGCGTTTTATCAAGTTTAACTTTGATCAACCGTCTAATTTAGAACAAAAAACGTTCAAAACAGCAGCAGGTGACGAGCTACAACAGAAAATCAGATGGCAAAAACAAAAAAACAGCTAGTTTACTTGATTATTAGTCTTAATCTTAGGCTTAACGTGATTTAAGATGGCCGCCACAGCTAAATACCTTAAAAAACATCAACACTAAAATGTCTCAAACTCCGTCAGTTCTACAAAAATTCAGCTAAAATTTGGTGTGGTAGTAGCTGAGAGTGACCCCCCAAGCCGTTTTCAAAGCACTAACACATTAAAGACAAAGCTGCCATGAATTATTTAGAGCCAACTCTGTCTGTTGTCAAAATATCTAAAAAAAATAAAATAAAATACAATAAAAAAAAAAATAAATAAATAAATAAAAAAAAACACTGGATGGATTTTATGGAAACTTTCAGGAAATAATGACGAGATGCACGTCTACAACTTAATGACTGAGCCAACTCAAATCAAGATGGCCGCCACATCTACTCAGTCTTAAACGGTTCAAAAATGGTAATATTTACATTAAATTTACAAGTAGAGCTAAAATTTGAGTGGAACTAGCTGATAATCATCCTCAACGTTGGCGCTAAGAGATGTTAGTTTAAAACTTTGTCATGAAAGTCAACGGGGGACGTGCATTCCTTCAAAGAATGCTCGTATTTTTAGTCATTATAAATTCTGGATATCAAAGCACATTTTTCAAAGTACAAAGTCACTCGCTACTTCACGGTTTGACTTTCGCATACTTGCTTTTTTGCGGTTTTTCCAACGATTGTCAAATGTAATATTACTCACATGATTGGGACGGTACGGGATAACAAGTTAACAAAAGAAAATTTCGGACAGGCGCTAGTTTTCTTTCAATAAGCCTGCACTGTAATGCCATTCAAAAGAACTACATTACCCAGAAGCCAACAGTGCTTCCGGCCGCTGCTTTCTGCCGCAGTGGAGGGAAAGTCTTGCAGCGCAAAGTCAGAAGTAACCGTCCATGAAGCTCACAGAACTGGCAGGAAAGTCACAAAAAATCCTGAAACTCAATTATCCATGCACACATCAACCTGGACGAGGCGGTGGACTTCGTCGCTGCAGGGTACGTCTGCAGAACCAGAAACGAGCCCGACCAGAACCAAGCTGCTGGTCTGCAGAGCTGGTGAGTTAAAATTTTGCAATCCTGTACAGTACATGTACATACAATGTTAAAATGACGTAGGTTTAAGAGTTTAGAACATTGTAAGAGCGTGGGAAGGGTTTATAAAGCCTTAAAAAATATAAAAACACTCAAATAAATATAGCGTTCCTACTTCACAGTTTTTCAACTAACGTGGTGGTGTCTAGAACATAACCCCCGCAATAAATAAGGGACTACTGTACATATATAGGCTTTGTATAGTCAGATGGTTTCGATGTATTGTTTGGATTCACCGTTTTCATTGGACTGTTAGTTCGCATGACTCGTTACAGGACTAAAGACAAGCCGAACTCCAGCTGAATACATTTGAAGATGAACTCCAAGAGCCACCTGGTGCTGCAAATGAGCCGAAGGTGCCTTTTTGTTTGTTTGTTTGTTTGTTTTTGCTCCAAATTTCCAAACTTCTTCACTGCGCTGCCATTAAATCAAGTTACTGTGACGTACGTATTTCATGTAGTTTTGAACGCCGTTCTGCTGCAGGTAGGACAGTGCCTGTGTTCTGTAGAACCTCTCTGTGGAGTCCAGGTAGGCTTTCTCAAAGTTCTCCCTGTAGATCTTCAGCTTGTCGTCGAGGTTAGAACAAAGGTTGACTGGTGGGAGAAAAGAAGCAGCGGAAATATTTCACCCGTTCTCTTGCAGACTTGCACAATACTGTTAATAAACAGGTAAGACAGGGTTTTTGTCTGATATTAAGGGACACTTTATTCCTTCAGCTGTTCCTCATCTTGGACAAAGAAATGTGACCCGCGCTGCAAAATGAGTCATAATGAGCTGAAGAGCAAAAAATCTTTTTGAGATTTGTGTCAAAATGAAGCCATAAAGACACAATCTATCAATCCCAGTAACTAAACATCTAATCTTCCCAATCTACATTTAAATGAGTATTTTCATCAGTGTTAAATAAAATCCATTAAGCTGTGTGTTTATAAATCATTCTCACCGGTTGGATTTTCTAACGTTTTCAGCTTGTAACTCGTTTTCGGCTTTTTTTTTTTTTTTAACATTTTCAACAGCTCATAAATCAAAACGTTCGGCTCGTTCAGGACATTCCTGCTGAGGCGTTTGGTGTTCACGGCATTTGTACTTTTTGAAACGTTTAGCTTTGTCGGCCATGTTTTTCTCTTGAACGTGAACAAAACTCTCTTCACGTCCTTCAAACTCTTTGAGCGGTTTACTGCTCATTTCAGCTTTTTATATTTTTTAGCCTTTTCAGCTACCTTTTTTTGTTGCTAATTGCTTCTTTTATTTCTTGCTAATTTCTGCATTTTGTGATTATTTTTGATTGATTATAGTCTTGCTTTGTTTCAGCCTCTTTCTGCTGATTTCAGCTTTTATCTTTTTCAGCTACTTTTTTGTCGCTAATTTTAGCTTTGGTCTGTTCGTCTTTCTTTTTAGCTAATTCCAGACTTTTTATAATCTATTCAGCCTCCCCCTGCTCATTTCAGCTTTTCTCTTCACATCTCAGCCACTTTATCTGCTGCTTTCTGCTTTTTATTTTCCTGCTTTCAGCTAATGTCAGCAGCTTAAACTCAACTTGCTTTAGCAGCTTGCAGTTTCACTGGTCTCCTTTGAAACCGACCTTTTCTATCTGCCGGCTGCCGCAGAGCTGGGAAATCCCTTCGTGTAATGTTTGGCGTCATTGTGAAGCTTGGGGATTCCAGATTTTAAATGTAGGGTTGAATTCTCAATGACGTCAGTCCAGACCAAAATAAATAAATAAAAACTTCTTGAGTTTTCAAACTGGCACTCCTGTAAACAAAAGCTGCTTGTTGCCGCGGTGATAAATTAAAAAAAACTAAAGGTCATTTTGTAGCTTTTGAGATGAAGAATTTGAAGAAATTAAACTTGTTGGAAATTTTCTCATAGCATCATTTTGCCCGCACGGGTCACAACATTTTTTTTTTTTAATTTAATAAATATACTTCATGAGAAATGCAGCTCATTTTCCACTATAGGAATAAAATTGGTGACATGAATGAGTGTTTTTTTTGTTTTAAGATGCATTTTATTGCGTGATTTTATAGATTTGGATTACTTTAAGATTTGCTTGGTGAAAAAGCTGTATTTTCCTTTGATGTCAATAAATAAAGTCGTTTAATTCTTACCGTAGGACTCGCGGACGCCGATAACGAGCTGGGAGTCGAAGGCCTCGCCCAGCCTCTCGGCGTGCACCAGCTTCATGGCGCTGTCCTGCAGGCGACTCTTAATGTTGGAAAATATCGACTCGTTCCACGTGTCCAGCATCAGCTGAGCAGCAACACACAGAAGTGTTAGTGCCGTGCAGCAGCTAACAGTGTCTGTTAGCAAAATATCTCATCAACCACTGGATGGACTTTAACAAAACTCCCAGTAATATATTACTGGATGAACATCTATAGCTGATTAACGTTCGGAGGCAGCCTGATTTAAGATTGCTGCCACAGCCAACCAATCGTACAAACTACAAAAATGGGTACAGCTCAGTCAGTTTTATGGACACCGGCCTAAAACTTGCTGTGGTAGTAGCTGAGACTGCTGAGGGCTCTCCTCCCACCTTGCGTACGATGCTGTCCTCAATGTTTGTCTTCTTGTTGCTGCCTTGTTTGCCCATCAGCGTGATCTCCAGCTGGCAGAAGGGTTTGGGAAGGATGTCGCACTGCGTGAAGAACTTCCTCCACTCCACAATGTAGGCCTTCAGCAGGGCCGTGTCGTCCTGGTGGCTCAGAACACGCTGCCATGGCAACAGATGCAACAAGTTAGAGGTGATGCAAACCTCATCAGAAAAGCAGCCGTTTTCTTAAAAACAATTAAAAAAAATATCTGGATGAGAAATTGAACGACAGATTATAGGTGTTCTGAGGAGACTGGAGACAATCATCCAGACTATCTGCAACCAGGACTGCGTTCAGTTCTGGCTTTTATTTTGTTGATGCGTATTCAGTCAAGACTAAACTCCTCCACTCGTCTTTTATTAGAATAACAAGAGTTTCTGAACCGACTTTACTACCACCAAACAGCCAGCAAGAAAAAAAAAAGTCTATAAAGTCGGGTGTCTTGTTCCTGACCGATGGTGGGATGGAGAAGGAGATGCATCGACGGATCGGGCCTCATCCTCAGTAATGAGGGCGTTGCTTCGGTCGCTCATGGTGAAGAAACAGTTGAGTTGAAAGGCAAAGGATTTACTGGTCTGTCTATGCTCCAACTCTCACATGTGGTCATGAAGTTTGGATTAAAGAACCAGATCCCACGTACAAGCAGCTAAAATGGGCTTCCTTTGTGGGGTGGAGGGAGGGGGGGCTCAGCCTTAAAGTGGGAGCCCCGTCACCTGAGGGAAGCTTGGAGTAGAGCCGCTGCTCCTCTACTTTTAAAGGAGTCAGTTGAGGGGTTTAGGAAGCCTCCTGGACACCTCCCCTTGGTGGTTTTCCAGGCACGGCCCCCTGGGACCGACCCAGAACTCACTGGAGGGATTAATTCAATTCAATTCAAAAAATACTTTATTGATCCCAGAGGGAAATTAAGTGTCGTAGCTCATCATCATCCTGGTTTATTTAAGAGTTGTTGCAGATGCTGCAGTGAATCTGAAGAATCTGGACACATATACCGATCCGTCCAGCTGGATCCAGCTTGCTGTCTGATCCAGCAGGGCCTCTCGGTCCTCCTGGGCAGCAGGACTGCCCAAATGCCGAGCAGAGTTCCTCCCTGAGCGATAGTCACTGCTCCCAGCTGTCTGCCGAGCTCCTCGTCACCACGGTCGGACAGCCGAAGGTGCCGGGGGATGATCCCGGCACCTTCAGCTGTCACAAGCCGAGTTTCTCACCAGCTCCAGGATCTCGGCTGTCAGGTACTCGAGCACCGCCGCCAGGTTGACGGCAATTCATCCATGGCGCCTCCTTTTCCAACTCATTTGGTATTTGGGGCTGTAGTTGAGGTATTTGAGCTTTTGAGATGTTAATCAGCTGCTCCTGGTTGTTAAATAACACCTTGTTGCCATGGTTACACATCATAACAAATGTCCAAAAGTAAAAAGGTTTCAGTAAAAATCCTTCCAGCTGCACAGTGTCTGATCCCAGAGGAAACAATCATCTGAAAAAAAGTGATTTACATCCAGAAAAAAAGACAAATTAAAAGTTTTCAAAAGCAATAAATCCAACAGAGCTGCTCCAACATGCAGACACCCCGAGCGGCGCAATTCTAGAATTACAAATCCTCTCTGGCCATAGAACACCTCGAGGTTCCCCAGGAGCAGCTGGAAAGTGTCTCTGGGGAGAAGAAGGTCTGGCTTTCTCTCCTGGACCCGTTGTGTCCACGACCCGACTACAGACAATCCAGTTCTCTTTATTTAACCAGGACCGTTTAACATAAATGTAAAAACGCTTGATGAGTTGCACCAGATTTAGCTTTGGGCTCATTTTCATCTGTAGACCCTCCATATGTGTCCAACTCAAGACCCGAGGGCCAAATGTGGCCCTCATTGACATCTTATCTGCCCCCCCCCCCAAGCCCCAGATGTTATTTTACATGTAAAATACTTTTATCACTTTAATTTTTTCAATAATCTTTGATTACAATGTCAAAAGCACAACAGAGAACGTCAAATGAGACCAATCAAACTTTCATTGAGGAAGCTGCAACCAAGAAAAGATGTTGGGAGTCCAACTTGACTTAATGTAGATTCTGAAACTGGCCCCAAGTTTGAAAAAAGGTTTTAATTCTGGCCCCCTTTTGTAAGTGAGCTCGACACCCCTGCTCTAAACCATAAATAAATACCACCAATAAATAAATAAATGCAACAGCCAACATCCGTGAAACAATTAAAAACAGATATTTAACCAACTGATTAGACCCCGCCCCCCAATAAACTTAAGTGACTGCTAAACCATTTCAACCTTTATACACTGTTCCCACGTTTGAGAACACTCTACAACTCTCTGGTGCTTCTGTCACGATGGAGCTGTCTGAAGAGCATTGTGTCAAACACTTTCAGGGCCTGTTTGTATAAAGACTAAAGGTTTTATAGTCGATGGACTACAGTACAAAATTAAATGTAGCTGCTTCCAAAAAAAGGTTAAAAACAAAAACCACTGCAGG
This sequence comes from Simpsonichthys santanae, assembly GCA_031762415.1. Lineage (NCBI taxonomy): Eukaryota > Metazoa > Chordata > Actinopteri > Cyprinodontiformes > Rivulidae > Simpsonichthys > Simpsonichthys santanae. The sequence goes on along the minus strand of JARVLU010001196.1, from coordinate 35,664,785 downwards.
TCTATTCTGAAGCAGAAGACATTTCTCTTCCCATCCGAGAGGCTTGAACAATTAAAAATAAAATCTGGAGTGTGTGGAGGTCACAGCTTTATGGACCAGCTTCTATTCCACAGTTAGTGACGTGTTTCTTGTGAAGCTGTCACTCACAGCTTGTGCTTGCTTGATGAAGTCGAGGATGTCTTCTTTGAGGGCCTGGTGGATTTTGGCCGGACCTTTGTCGTCCCATAAACACACAGCATGGACGTCTCTGCAGAGAGAACAACAACCAGGATGTACTTCCTAAACGTGAGAGGGAATGTGTTAAAATAAAAACACTGTTGCTTCAGATAAATGATTGAAAAAAGTCAAGTAAAGGTGAAGAAATACAGATTATAATATTATTATTATTATTATTATAAAGACAGATGGTTGGAGACAGGAAATGTGAGAACTATAAAATAATTAACCAAACTGACCGCACCTTTTCATCCCAGTTAAAGCATCACTCACACCCAGTGGTGGAGAAAATACCAGTACTCAAACACTGGACAACAGTACTTAAGTAAAAGTACAAATAAACAGACAAAAATGTACTCTGGTAAAAGTACTACATTAATGTTTTTACTTAAGTAAAAGTAAATAAGTACTGTACAGTACTTGCTTTTAAAAATACTTAAAGTATTAAAGTAAAAGTACTTGTTGAATGTATTACCTAATGCAATGGTCTACAATATTATTGTACGGTGTTTATATTTTCTGTAATACATTAATAGTGTTGTTTTAATGAACAATGCTGCAGATAATACATGTTTTTATTGTGTTTACTCTG
>JARVLU010001196.1:35641697-35652567 GCA_031762415.1 Simpsonichthys santanae | reverse complement strand
ATCAGCAGCAACATGATGTAATATTTCACAGTGGTTATTCTGGTTAGATATTCATGAGTCTAACAGCTTCAGGGTAGGAGCTGTTCCTCAGTCTATTGGTTCTACACTTAAGTTTAAGTGTAGAACTATTTAGAACTATAACTACTATTATTTTAAGTGTAGTGAGTTTAATTTGAATTAAACACCTAATTAAATGACCGTACTTTATTGAGTTTATTGCTAAACACCCCCCAAAATAAAGGCAATAAAGAATTAAAATGGAAAAACATATTTAGACAAATGCCTCCATAAAATAATACACAAGACTAAACATTTTTAAGAAGAAAAATGTGGTAAACTTAACCACCTGGTTCTATATCTTGTGCCCACGTCTGCTGGTCAGGGGGCAACTTTCCTCTACAGTTCAACAGTTTGGCTTTAATGCAGCTGATAAAAATAAATGGGTGACGTGGTGTTTGCAGAATGTGATGACATTCACGTGTGTTGGAAAGGGCCATGGCTAAAACCTGCATTATGGTGGCCGTCAAAGACCTGCTTGACCCTAACACCTTAAACTGGGGTTTCTAAATTTCACTTGGAGAAATGAGTTGTCTAATTAGGTACCCATATATGAGTAGATTTTTAATGGTCAGAAGTAACAAAATCCATCTCTCATCTTCCGCTTGATCTGAAGTTGGGTCGCGGGGTCTGCAGCCCTAGGGAGGCGCCCAGGAAGCATCGTTACCAGATGCCCAAACCACCTCAACTGGCTCGTCTCGATGTGGAGGAGCAGCGGTTCTACTCTGAGTCTCTCAGGGGTAACGGAATCTCTCTAAGGGAGAGTCCAGCTACCCTGTGGAGGAAACTCATTTTAACCACCTGTATATATCATTCTTTCAGTCACTACCCAGAGTTCATGACCATAGTTGAGGTTAGGAACATAGATTGACCGGTAAACAGAGAGCTTTGCCATATAGCTCAGCTCCCTCTTCACCACAACGAACCAGTACAGAGTCTGCAATACTGCAGACGCTGCACCAATCCATCTGTCAATCTCACACTTAATTCTTCCCTCACTGGTGAACAAAACCTCGAGATACTTGAACTCCTCCACTTGAGGCAGAACCTCACCCTCGACCCGAAGAGAACAATCCACCATTTTCCGATTGAGGGCCATGGCCTCAGATTTGGAGATGATTCTCATCCCAGCCGTTTCACACTCGGATACGAACTACTTCATTGAGAGCTGAAGATCACGGCACAATCACGCCAACAGGACCACATCATCTGCAAAGAGCAGAGAGGGAATCCTGAGGCCACCGAACCGGAATCCCTTCGCCCACTGGCTGCAATGAGAAATTCTGTCCATAAAAGTTATGAACAGGATCAGTGACAACAAGCAGCATTGAAGGAGTCCAACTCCCACCCTGAAGGGGTCCGAATTACTGCCATGCCAGCAATGCAAACCAAACTCTTGCATCGCTTGTATAGGGACCGAACAATCCGTAACAACGCCCCCCCAATCCCATGTTCACGGAGCATCTCCTACATGGTCAAAAACCTTCTCCAAGTCCACAAACTACATGTAGACAGGATGGGCAAACTCCCATGACCCCTCGATGACCATAGCGAGGGTAAAGAGCTGATCCAGTGTTCCACGGCCATGACGGAACCCACATTGTTCCTCCTGGATCTGAGGTTCAACCAATGATCTGACTTGCTTCTCCGGTACCTCTGAACAGACCTTACAAGGGAGAGTGATGCCTCTGTAATTGAGCACACGCTCCAATTCCATTTCCGAGTAACAAAATCACGTTGGCTTTAAACTGACATGTTTGTCTATACTGTATACAGAAAAACATGCTGTCTGTAATCATTTTTTAGATGTTTTGTGAACACAGCTGTTGAATGCAATATAGAATTGTCACTCTTGGAGGATGTTTTGAACAAAACAGTTTCAGCAACAGCTCAATTTAGAGGTAATTATGTAGCTTTTTTTAATCAGTATTTTTTCAAAATAAATGCCTAGACTCCTTCAACTAAACGCACATCACTTGTTGCGTTTCATGCCAACTTTTACATTTAACATGATTGTAGATGTGTAGCTAATTATTACTGTTTTTAGTTTTGCCAAAATCTGTCAAGTGATGCATGAGATATTTTCCTGACAGACCACAAAGTTTATAAACCGTTCTGCTGTGATCAGCTGGTGCTCAGTTTGTGTTGGGCATGACACTCTGCTACGAACACAACAAATTTTAACTCAGTATTTTTAATTGAACTGCGTTACAGCTGTTTTTGGTTTGTATAGGTCGCTTAGCTGTGGTGGCCATCTTGAATAGGGCTGACTCCAGAACTTAATCGTCATAGATGTACATCCAATTATGTTTTTTTATTTAACAAATGAAAGCAGACATGGGCTAAAACATGATCACCCTTTTGTTTTTGGTGGAGGGTGATTATTAGATTGGTGAATGTATAGAAAGCTTATTTCAATTAGGCGACATAATGGAGAGCTGATGGAGTATTTAGTAAAACTAATAAACTATGTCTGCTTCAAAAGGTCAAATGTATTATTCATGTGATTTTTGTTTTGTTAAAATTGTAATTTTTGGCTCATTTTTGAACCACAAACGTTTAATTGTTGCGATGCATTAGAGGCACATCTCACTTTCACTTCTGTAAGAGTTATTGTTTATTTAAATTGTTTAGCCGTACGTGGTTTTATTGTACAAATGCAGATGAATATCCAACTGTAAACACAATTTATTTTTGCTTCTTGTTCTAACAATCATATTTTGCCTGATCATCAGATCCAACCTGTGCAAGCTGGAAGATATCTGTGAAATTTCAGACACACTGGACAAACTTGTAAGTTTTTTTTGTTTGTTTGTAAAAGTACAATTTTTGTCTGTTTATTGTGTACATCGCTAAATGTTGCTTCACAACATAACTTCCCCTTGAATCTGATTGGATCAAGTTTTATCAGGTATTGTGGAGAGTTACTAATTTTTATTTATTTATTTTTTTTCTAGAATTTGTTTGATTTGAATGGACAAGGCAGCCAGAAGTATACAGGTAAGAACTTTAAATCAGACATTTTAAAAAATTACTGATCAGAAACTTTATTTTACATCAACTGAAGCAAAAGTCTGAAGAGCAATTTTAATAGAAATTTATCCCAAAGCATTTTAAACTTCATTTCTGATCTTAAATGCCAAACAGAAGAGTTTAAGATCCGTGTTTTGATTACCAATCTTCAAACAGTAGTGAAGAATTAATAAAAATGAAGGGTTTGAGTTTAGTTGCTTAATATCTGTGTGGGCTGCAGACAAACTGTTGCACAGGTTTACTTTAATTTATTAGAGTAGATTAACACATTTTGTAGAGATTTGTCGTAAGGCCATAAGTTTTGTCCACTCCCTCACCATCATACATTGAACGTGCCAGGCCAAAGTCAGACACGGCTGCATCTCACATAGTTTAAATGGTTTAGTTGATTTAACATGAGTTGAGCTCTGTCCCTGTTGTTGCTTTTTAACAGTTCAGTTCTGGTTAGAGTGCCACCATCAAGTGTTCTCAGTGGAACAGCATCTCAACAGAGTACTGTTCCATCCATGTTTGTTAAAAGGGAAGTAGCTCGTAACAGGGTTCTTGTGTTTGTGTGTGAATCTCCTAAATGATCTGAATTTAAATCGGTCAAGACGTCTTTCTGATGGGACTTTGGTAGATCACAGTTCCTGCAGAGTGTTTGCAGTCGTGGGCTGCATTGTTGTGACAAATTACAGTATTTCAAAGACAGTGATGCAAAATTTGCGTGCACACACTTCTCATCAGCAACTGGAGTTTCTTGATATCTATAAGAAATTAAAGAGCATATTTTTCACGCGGCATCTTGAACCTCTGCATAGACAGACGGCAGCTGGACCATTGCAGAGATTCAGATATTTAGATTGAAATATATACTGTACATCTTATCAGTTTCAGACACCTTTGAAGTTGTTTTTTTTTTTCTTGTGTGTAGCCCAGCTAGTGAGGTCCAGTAAAGGTTCCATAATGCCAGTGAAGAAGAGGAAACTGCCTGATGATCATGAGCACAAGTGTAAAATTACCAGGTAAATGTTCACATTTTTTCTTAGTCCGTCACATGTGTGCCTTGTTTGTGCTGCAGGAGAACTGCTACTTGAGTTCTGCAGAACCTGCAAAAGGCCCGTGAGGACCGACAGACCTCTTGATTTGACTCCTTCCCTGATTTCTGCTGTGTTGCAGTTTCACTCGCCCTCAGATCTGCGGCGTGAAGACGTTTAACTCTGACAAGCAGTTTTCCAGTAAACGGTGCCTGGCCTGGTTTCACAAGTATGCCGGGCCTGACAAGGTGTTTGGACCGGAGGCCATGGAGAAGTTCTGTGAAGACATCGGAGTAGAGCCAGAGAATGTGAGCCAGCCTGACGCCTCGTACGTTTGTTGGACAGAACGTGTCTGTGTTCCCGTGTTGAATGAAGCGTCTGTGTTTTTGTTTCAGATTATTATGTTAGTTTTAGCCTGGCACCTAGAAGCAGCAAATATGGGGTACTTCACAAAAGACGAGTGGCTCAGGGGAATGTCACTATTACAGTAGGAGTTATTATAACTTTTTCTTTAAAGTCTGTTTTTTTAATTTACAAATAAGACTTACATGTGTCTTTTTTTTTTTCAGGTGTGACTGCACAGAGAGGTTACAGGGTAAACTGGATTATCTACACACTGAGCTCAGCGACTCTGTGGTCTTCAAAAATATCTACAGATATGCCTTCGACTTTGCCAGAGTGAGTTTGTCGTGTATTTTTTGTTTGAAAAACAGGTTTACGCTGTGTTGAGTGAAACTCTGTGGTTTGACTTGCAAGCGAGGTACAGGTGAACTCCAGGATCAAAGGTTTAATTGCAGAAAAAACGAGTGAAAACTGAACCACCTCAAGACAAAAACCTGCTTTTTGTTGTTTACGTTGTTAATCCCAGGTTTGATTTTCAATCAATTCAGAACTATAGTATTTTGAAAAACATTAATCTGTTCTTCTCAGGTTTTGGAAATACAGTATATATATTTTTAAATCATACTTAAACAATTTGAAATTGGAAGTGGTGGTGCAGAGGTTAGAGAAAGTGGGCCTGTGATCAGAGAATCACTGGTTCAACTCCAGGTACCAATGATGGAGATGTGAAAAGTCACAGATGTTTTTCACTCAAACTCAAGGTCGTAAGCAAAGAGACTGCGAGAGTTGTCTAACCTCGAGTCCGAGTCTGACTGATGATTATAAAAATACATTTTCTTCTGCTCTTTTTGAGCAGACTTGAAGACGAAGCACCATGTAAACATCTTGATGCTTGTATTTCAACTCTGTTCCATTTCGCAAGATTAAACTGGCATTAAGAAAATTATTTACTCACTCCTGTGTGGCATATTTATTTAATGAACTACTAAGGATAATATTAAATTATAACAACCAACAACATCAAAATGTGGGTGGGATAGATGAAGCACCCATACCTACCTCCACCCTCATTTGCCCCCACTCTGGGCCCTTGAGCAAGGCCCTTAACCTCCACCATCTGCTCCCCTGGGTGCCCTAAAAGGCAGCTCTGCTCCACACAGAGGGCTGTGGTAGCTCGGTGGTCTGGTTGCGTCAGGAAGGACATCCGGTGTAAAAATATTGCCAAGTCTTAGTGTGACTAGGAAGCAACTGTGTGTGTGTGTGGGGGGGGGGGGGGGGGGGGGGTTGCACCTCCAGTTTTTCAACTTTCATACAGGAGGTAAGATGAGGCAGGTTTGTCATTTGGACTAAATGGGTTACAGATTGTTGTGATGGTTCAGTTTAGAGTTAAAACACTCTGAAGTGTTGTAAACTATTTGTGAAAACAGTTTGAAACTGATAAATGATCATCTTTGTTTTAAATGTAAAAGTTCTGTGATGGAGTAATAATCTGAACAAGTGCAGAGGATGAAAAGAAACTAGAATCTTCTTTGTACTTCAGCGTGCCGCTCACAGTTTTTGTTTTGGTCTCAGGATAAGAACCAGAGGAGTTTAGACATGGACACGGCTAAATCCATGCTGGCTTTGCTGCTCGCCAGGACATGGTCGCTCTTTCCCACCTTTCAGCAGTTCCTGGAGGTAAAAGCACTTTCTTCTTCTTGTCTATAAATCATTTAGTATGAAAACCAAACTGCATCTTATTTAAGGTCGGAAAGAACAAATCACAGCTTATCTTAGAATGATAAAATCAGTTTACACACAAAAATCACAGATAAGTTACATTAGTTGATATAAATGCATGTCCCAAGATTAAGAAGTATCCTAATGTAATACTGAGTAATTACAGCAGGCTTACACAACTTTCCCAAGTAATGTGAAGTAATTTAGGGACTGTCATACTGACAGCAAACAGCTTACAACTAAGACAAAACAAACAAACACATATATGTCCAATTTGAAATATTCAGATTGGAGACAAATCAACACAGTTAATGGTTATTTAACACAGTCCAAGCTACAAGATCACTGCCTTTAATAATAAAAGTAGCTCAATATTACTTTCTCATGTAGTAGTTTAGTTTTAGAAGGAATTGGATCTTCAAAACTGTAATATTTTTTGCTGAAAACCAAATGTGTTGTCCTAAGCAGCTAAATGTAAACAGCATCTTGTTATTAATTAAAAATAAGCCTATTTTGCAACTACATAACATCTACCTTTTTGTCTTTTGCTTGTTTCTCCTTTTCTCTTTTTCCTAAACTCTGTCTGCACCTGGCTTTGACCTTTTTTTTTTGTCCATTTTCCATGTAATTGGCATTCCCCCAACATGAGTCAAAACAATTTAGGCCTAAACTAATTCACTATCCTTGATGTGCAGAGTCTTTTTGTATTTATTTTTCAGCAATTTCACACAAATAAGCTGTGACCTATTGACTATATTCACAACATTATGAATGAGATGTGCTTTACAAAATGAAATGTGCAAATCAGTGGTGTGATTTAGCGATTCGATGCATTCCAGCAAGAGAGACAAGTGACCCCCCCCCCATTTCACAACCTGTGTGTCAGACCTCAGCAGAAGCTACATGCCCTGCACCTGGAGGAGTGCGCCCACTCCCTGCAAGTGGGCATTAGGAAACTGATATGTACTGTATGCTAGACAGGTTATATTAAATAATGTGCTTATTTTTTGAGGGGGAGAGCGAAGACGGGCGCTCGTGCTGCCCTTGACGAGATGCCGCCCCGGGCAGCTGCCTCTATCGTCCACATAAGAAACCACCTCTGATGGCATCACTACATTTTTACCACTCTTCCTTCACAACAATGACAGAGCAGCTTTAATCCTCACCACTGCTTGTTTTGTTTCTGCCTTTCTCTGGTTACATTGTGTTTGTAAAATCATATCCTCATCTTCTTGCTTAATGTGTTTTTATAGTCTTTTGCACCAGAGCTCTTTATTTTAATTCACTGTTTTCAAAATGGTTATACAGTTTGTGAGTCGGGTAACCTCGTGTGCATTCATGACAGAACCTACAACTAATCAGTCACACATGAGCGCAGTCAACATGGAGTCAGGTTTTATTTTTATTTTTATAAATAATCTTATTTTCTTAATGCTTCTTTCTTTCCTATTGCCCTTCTCCCATAAATCTTTACAGCAGTCAAAGTACAAGGGATTAAATAAAGACCAGTGGTATAATGTTCTGGAGTTCAGCAGGACCATCAACACAGACCTCAGTAACTACGATGAAGATGGAGCTTGTGAGTTAGCAGCTTCACACCAAGTCAAAATGACGCAGAAGATTTGATGCCTTTAAAGACTTGTTTTTCTCTTGCGTGGTCTTGAACGCAGTTTGAGAGTCTGAGCAGTGAAAGTGTTACATTTGTTTTCTTTGCAGGGCCAGTGCTGCTAGACGAGTTTGTTGACTGGCAGAAGACGAGGTCGGCATCTTTATAGACTTCACATCGCCGAACAGAGGAGAGGAAACCAGGACTACAAAGTGCAGAGGCAAACATTTCGTACAGGAACAAATGAGTTTTTGGTTTCATAAACATGGACTGCAGAACCGTGGCTGTGGACTCTTGATTCACTCAGATCCCATCAGATTGTCTCTGTGCAGAAAAAATGTGCAGGTGAAAAGTTCTTTAGGAAACGAAATGGACTAAAGGGTGTGTGGGGATTGATTCCTGACACACACACACACATATATATATATATACAGTATATGTATGTGTGTATGTATGTAATTTTTTTGTCTCGTTTAGATGTATTAAAAGTTATTGATGAGATGGCAAAACGAGCTGCTTCTTAATAAATGGTGCAACATCCACCTAAATTATTCATGCATTTAATGATCACAAAGAACTTGCACGTGATTTATTTGTTTAATATAAACTAAATGTCACTTGTAACTCAAAGGAGAATAAAAAGAATTTGTCAGGGCGAATGAGATCAATATTTAAAACCAGCTACTAGGGAGCACAAGCCAGTGTATCTCTTGTTCCGGTCCCAGGGAAATGGTGAGGGTTGTGTCAAGAAGGGCATCTGATGGAAAACACTTTTACCAAATGCACATTAATATGCAAGTTCATCCAAGCGTTAGCATACTGAATCGGTCAAGGCTCAGGTTAACGACCGCCACTGGTGCTGTTGACAAACACAGTGACGGCGGAAATTGTGCTACTGTTAGTCGAAGACCACGAGGAGGGAAATGTGTCAGGTGACTGAGGAAGAAGAGGAAAGTCAAGAATGTAGGACTGAGCAACTAAATGTGAGGACAATGACAGGCAAAGGTAACGAGCTGGCTGACATGATGCAGAGAAGGACGTTATGTGTCCAAGAAAGAGACAAAGAAGAAGGGCAGCAAGGCCCGCAGCATTGAAGCAGGGTTCAAACTTTTACCACGGTGTAAATAGAGAAAAGCAGTACACAGACAGACTACATTCTGTGTAGAAGAGGAATGGAGACTGGGGACTGCAGGGGACAGCGTGGCCAGACAGCGTCAGATGGTTGTGTGAAGAATTACTACAGAGAAGAAGAGTAAAATCAGAGAAGACCAAATGTGGAGGCTGAGGAGTGAAGAATGTGAGTTAGAAAAGGCTCTGGTTGGTAAGAAAGAGCTTCCAGATGATTGGGCCACACAGCAACAGTAATTAGAGAGACGGGTAGGAAGGTACTTGATAAGTCATCTGGACAGAGAACACAGTACATAAGTAATCCTGGTGGTGGAATAAAGTGCAGGTGTTACACCACCTGAAAGAGGACAGATGAGCCAGACAACCGCTCGGCTCCTAAGTTGCTTTATTTTACCACTAAGTGCAGAGCCCACGTCCTTTAGTTTCCCCACCCGGAAGTGACATCATCACTAAATCTTTTACAATAAATCTGAGTTGTCACTATGCATACATGTATCATTGTTTTCATGTATTTAACTGCTTTAGTGCAAATATCATCTCAACAAATGGATACTTTCAGTTGGGCCTTAACACAGGGAGCTATTCAAAGAAGGTTAGCCAAGAAGAAACATGATGAGGACTGAAGAGAGGAGACAGGAATAAAAGGAGTTTCAACTTAGAGCAAAGAGGGAGGTAGCAAAAGCAAAGCAGAATGTGTATGATGAGTTGTTTGGGAGGTTGGACACTAAAGAGAGTGAAAATGACTTGTCCCGATGAGCGAGCGAGAGGGAGGGATCAGGCTGAAAAGGACGTGCAGCAGTTTGGACTTGTTAAAGATAGGTATGGTAAAGTTCTAACAAATGAGAGTGTGAAGGGAAGATGGACTACTTTAAGGAGGTAATGAAAGATAAAGAAAAGTAGAGGTCATAGAAACTGTGGACCAGGAAGCAGGAATGATTAGTGAGGGTGAAGTTGGGAAAGCTCTAAAAAGAAGGGGAAGGCGGTAGGACCTGATCAGTGGAGGTTTGGAAATGTCTTGGAGAGATGGCAATGAGGTTTTTGACTCAAATGTTTAATGAGGAATGGAGAAGTGTGCTGGTGCCCATTTTTAAAATCATTTGTGATGTATTGAGTTGTAGCAACAGGGGTCACATGATCTGGGAGGAGCGTTGTGGAAGCTAGACTTGGATGAGAGGTGACCTGTATTTGTGAGCAGCAGTATGGTTTCATTCATTCAACCTTTATTTAGGCAGGTTAATCTCATTGAGCCTTGAGGACTCAAGAAAGAGCACCACAGATGAGGATGCTGACGAAGAAGTGCAGAGATTACTCATTGAACCCCTGGATGGACTTCAGTCAAACTTGTAAGAAATGATTGTTGGCCGTGCAGCTTGTCAACCTTAAGAGCCGATTTAAGATGGCTGCTAAAGCCAGCTGACCTCACAAAACAAAAATGGGTAAAACTCCGTTAGCTTCAGAGAAGAAACTGGAGATTACAGCACATGCACTCTGACGTTTTTAGACAGCATAAACTGGCACATAATTTTATTTTAAAAGTTTGAAAATATCGCTCCAACTGCGTCTTTCCTGATAGGAGGATGACCGTTTAAAACGCCCTGAGCGAAATGCGTTCCTTCAAGAGATGCTATGTCTTTGATTTCTTACGTGGAACAAGAGAAATGAGACGCATGGAAAAGCAGCGACAGCTAAATATGCAATGCTTTTTTTTTTTCAGTGCTGCAAAATGTAGAAAACATGAATTTCTAGGTCTGACTTTCGTTTAGTGAATGTAGAAAAACCATAACATTAACAATTTATTTAGTTATGCTCTCATGTAAAATTTATTTGAAATGATCTAAAGAATTTATCTACGGAGCCCCTAAAGGGACATGGGGAGAAGAAAAAAAAAAAAGAATCCTGAGAAACTAAGTCGGGATCCTGAGAAACTTTCTCAGGATCCCGACTTACTTTCTCAGGATTCTTTTTTTTT
>JARVLU010001196.1:35576050-35587562 GCA_031762415.1 Simpsonichthys santanae | reverse complement strand
TGTTGTCGGGACCGGGGCTTGAACCGGCGATCTTCCGATCACAGGCCCACCGTCTAACCACTGCGCCACCACTCCCCACACCATACACATTTGTATACATATGTATACAGTATAACATGTTGCATAGTCCATTTGTTTGGCCTTTTCAGAAGTTGAATGACAAACAGGTCTGGACTGGAGAAAACACGAGGAATAAAACACAGGTTAGTAACTCAAGGAAACTTAGTCCCTTGCATCAGGGGCTGTTCAAAGTTACCCAGAGGCTTCAGTGATCCAGCGTGGAACTGCTGTCCCACAGGAGCTCAGCAACAGCTGTCCTCATCTGAACTGGATTAGGAGCAGGTGTGAGAGATCGGCTCTGCCCTGCCACTTAGGAGCTGCAGAAGCCAGTTAACAGCCGCACAGACAAATCAAGTTATTCCCTTTTTATTACTTTATTACCTTTATTCAACCAGACAAATCCCACTGAGGTCCCATATGTCTTTTACAAGGGAGGCCCAGGCCTGAAGGCAACACAACGTTCATGTTTTCTTTTGGGGGGTTTTGACTGTGAGAGGAAACTAGAGTAAATGGACTGTACTTGTATAGCACCTTTCTATCTGATCAAGATACGTCAAAGCTCTTTACACTACACTATGTCCTCATTTATCCATTCATACAGCACTCTACTAGATCTCTACAAAACCAATTGAACACATAATTTTAAATGGACTAATCAGTGCTTTATCACATTCATACACCGACGGGACACACATCAGAGGCAATGATGGTTTCAATGTCTTGCCCAGGGACACTTGGGCATGTGACTGCTGGTTGATTCGAACCCCAGAAGACGACTGCTCTAACCACTCGGCCACAGCCGCCCAATCACTCGAGTACCTGGAGAAAACTCACACAAACATGAGAACATGCAAATGGTACACAGTAAGACCCCATGTCCAAACTGGGGCTTGGACTTTGGACCTGCTTATTGTGAGGCAACAGTTGTAACCACTAAGCCATAATGCTGCCCATACAATGTAAATAAACACAAAGATGTACAAACATACATTCAAACATGCATTCCAGGCAGAATGCAAGTGATGTAATGTTAATGTTTCATTACAGTACAACATAAATCTACCAGCTGTTTGTCTGTGATACAAGAACATTTGTTTATCTGGGTATTGATAAGAAACCAATGCAGTCATGCAACTGTCCATGTATGAAATTAAACTGTATCAGGAGTGTCAAACTCAGTTACAAAAGGGCGCCAAGATTAAAAACTTGGTTCAAATTTGGGGTCAGTTTCTTCAAATACATCAACTTCAGTCAGATACAGGACATTTTGGCTTGATTGCATGTTCATTTGACGTTCTCCATCTCTGTTTCTCTTTTTCCACGTCAAAATCAAAGATTATTAAATAAAACAAAACGTTTTTCTTGGCTTCAAGGTTGACCAACTGTCGTGAAAAGTCTGCACTAAATAAAGTAACCAAGGTTTTTATGAAAACTGAGAAGCGATAAAACATATTTTACATTTAAAATCTCATCTTGAGGGCCAGATATGATGTTAACAAGGACCAGATTTGGCCCTCGGGCCTTGAGTTTGACACATGCTTTAGGATCTGCTTTACTCTGTGATCTCTATGTACACATTTTTATTTGCTGCTGCTTTTTCATGCACATTAGTGTACCAATCAAACTCAGGACAACTGGTTATCATTTAATATCTACAGCATGTGATGTCTGTTCAAACACCAAGAGTACAAAAACAAAGATTCCCAAATTGTGTTAGTGGAAGCAAGGAGTGGAATATACGTTGGAAAACTCTGCTTGTAATACATTTTGAAGATCAGGTTCCTCAGAGTTTTGCGTTCACTTCAGTATCTGCTCAAGGAAATAGAGTATTAACATGCAATTTGGATTTTATTTCACATTTTCATCCATGGATCATAATCCAGATGTTTATTAGATCAGATAATGTGGTGGTTGTGGCCTTTTATGTGTAGGATTTCTCTTATGTTCATAGTTATGGCTGTAGAGCTGAAGCAAAACAACCAGTGAAGTCTGAATTCTTTCAAACCAAACCAAATGAAAGTTGTTTCTTTGTTTCCTCTTCCTTCCACTTTGTTTGTGCAGAGCGTAGGCAGCTCCACTCCGGCTCTACCTGAGAAGAGGTTACTGTATATAATTGCCTGACTACAGGCAAGTGCTCTTGATATTTCCCCGGGAGGAACACACTTCAGTGTGTTTGCTGGCTTTTCTTTCACACATAACTCTCAGTTTCTTTCAAGATCCTGGAAAAAATAAAAAAAGTTTTTCTGCCTGTTAGTATTACGTGGGGACACACATCAAAGCTCCAATTAAAAAAATAAAATAACGTCACGAAATAAAGCAACTGAAAGTTTGATAAATACTTTGCAACAAAAACTTTTCCCTCTTTCTATTTGACCTTATGTGTTTCTACCTGTAAGATTTAAATTAATTTAAAAATAAATGTACAGTAGTCCCTCATTTATTGCGGGTGTTCGGTTTAAAACCCCCCCCCCCCCCCCCCCCCCCCGTAATAAATGAAAATCCGTGAAGTAGAGGCCTTATATTTATTTTAATATTACACATATTTTAAGGCTTTAGAAACTTTTCCCACAGTCTTGCAATGTTCTAAACTCTTAAACCTTCTCATTTTAACAACATACTTAAATGTAGCCACTAAATTTTACTTACCAGCATGTCCCCGCTTGGAGATCCTTGTGGGCCAGTTGAAAGAGATGAAAAAAGTCCCAGTGAGCTCCGAATGGAGTGCTGGACCGTCTGTGGCACACGTCCCACTCGGAGATCCTCGTGGACTGGCTAGGAGCTCTCAGATTCACCGCTGAATCTGGGGATCCAGTTCTGGTCCTCCAGTTCAGCGCAGCCCTTGAGCGCCAAAGTGCATGTGGGGTGGCAGACCTTCAGTTGGCCGACGTAGGACCGGAGGTGGTTGATTGAGCCCAAGACTGGATGAAAATCCTCCTGATGGGCTCAGTATACAGCCTCAGACCTTCAGCGTGCATCCCTGCTTGGAAGTCCTCATGGGCCGGCTACTAGCTCTCAAGATTCACTGATGGGTCTGGATGTCTGGTTCTGCTCCGGTTCCAGTCTGGTTCAGTGGGTTCCGCTCTCTGCATCCGCTGGGCGCCGAAGTCACTGTAAGAAAAGCCAACCTTTTTCCGATCAGATAAAAAAAAAAAACTTTCACTCTTGTATTCAAGCAGAAAGAAACTGAGCTTCTGGGTGGGGTTCTATTGGCTTCTGGGAAATGCAGTCATTATGAGTGGGGATACAGTATATGCTTATTGAAAGAAAACTACAAAATGGCAGCGCCTGTCCAACTTATTCTTTTTCATTTTTTTGTTTACTGTACCTATCCAGTACTGTCCCAATCATGTGAGTAATATTAAAGTTGACAAACATATTTCCTGCAAAAAAAAAAAAAAAAAAAAAAGTTAATTTGCGTTGATAAACTGCGATATAGCAAGTCCACAAAAGTCAAACCACGAAGTATCGAGGGACTATTTTATTTCCTTTGAAAAATGCAAATTTCTTTTTATTTATTCTGTTTAAGAACAAGTATAAAGGTTGAATTCTGAGTATCTTGGACTTAAAAAAAAGTCTTGAGGTTCACAGTACAAATAAATAGTTCAATTATTATTATTTTTTAAACCTTGTTTGGCCACTGAGCAGACATTTTCTCTTTTCTTTTTGTCTAGCTTTCTTGTCCATGGATGTTTTATTTCCCTAAATCAGTATTGCTCAAGGACATAACAGTGCCAGATAAAAAAAAGCAATCTTGTGAGATGTTGAAGTGTATTATGCTCATTACCCTTTTCATCTATTTGCTTGTGTCAAATACACAAAGGCAAGATGTTTTTTAGGCAAAAACAGAAAGATAAATTAAGTTGGACACGTGCATTTTATCAGACAATAATGGCAATCACTGAGAGTGGACGCACGTAAAGTGAGGTGGGAGGGATCCCTCTTGGGTATCAAGACTGCTTGCTTCCTCATGACGCTTTTAATCAGAGAAATGGGGCCCAACGGTAGATCAGCGCCTCTCAAACATGAAAGCAACAGCCAGGAACACACCTGAAGCAGCTTCACAGAAAAACTCAATTAGCACAATACATTAGGTCACACGATGCTACCGTTTTTTAAAACTTTTAGATGAAAGAATCTGGGTGTTTCTGCAGAACTAGCAACTTGTATTTTCACGTCTCTTTCTCGATCCCTTCAGTCGCTCGAATTTGCCTCAACAACACGACTCTGAAAATAAGAGCTGACACAGGTGAGAATGAAATGGGTGGAAATTAGAAAAACACCTAAGCATGCACTTTCATCACGGAGACACCGCTTTTATCTCGGGTAAGAAGATGTTTATGCTAGCTGCGCCTGAAACCACATTTTTATCTCATTAACTCAGATGGAAATTTTTATGAAAGTGAAATCTCAAGGAAGAGGGCTCGAACAGAAAGCAGACAAAACGCAGCACATCAAAAGAAGGGAAATGACAACTTATTTGAGGAATCATCCAGGTAACAGCTTGCCACTGCAGTCGGTATCTGAGAAAATGTGATTTGCATACAAAACACTCACGTTCAGAGTTGGGTCATAACCACTCGAGGAGTGGAGAGACTCGGAGCTGTAGCTCGGAGATATCGAGGGAAATTCATCTTAGTG
This sequence comes from Simpsonichthys santanae, assembly GCA_031762415.1. Taxonomy (NCBI): domain Eukaryota; kingdom Metazoa; phylum Chordata; class Actinopteri; order Cyprinodontiformes; family Rivulidae; genus Simpsonichthys; species Simpsonichthys santanae. Next base: position 35,582,864 of record JARVLU010001196.1, on the reverse strand, counting down.
ACAGTTGACAACAGACCCGAATAAATGTTTTTGATTTATTTAATATTTTGATTGATTTCCAGTCCAGCATTTGAAATAAATGGACTGAATTGAGTCCAGAGTTACAGGTGACAGTCCCTTGCATCAGACGAAACCTGCAGCGACAGCTGCGCTTTTTATATGTATCATTCTGATAATGCATTTTGAGTCTTTGTTCTTGCCAGCCTCTGCACAATCTTTCATACTAGCAACACCGCATCCCAGAACTTAATCTTCCACACTTCTTTGTCATTCCTTTTAAACAGGAACCACACGTGCATATTGACTGTCTGATGTGCCACATGGCATGCAAGTTTTGCAGGATGTGACAAATGAAAGACAAGTTGAGCATCACAGATGACAATGCTATTGTTCCATTTTGCAAATTAATTACGCGGGTGCGCCGATAAGCTTTACAAGAAATGCATATGACTGAAATAACGCAGGACTGCTGTGGACTTCGTGAATTGGAAAGTACAAAGGGGAAAAAAATGTATTTCAAATAACCTTTATCTTTCACTGTCAAAACTGAGACAAGTCCTTTGAAGTGTAAAATTTCCCTTAGAGTGTAAACAACTGTCTTCCATCCATGACGTTTACCTCTCTTCTTTGTGCTGGCAATTTTCTACATGAATAAAGAGGCTGCTCCGTTCTCCCACTGGCTAGACCCCGACTGGAGTGCAATCTGTTATAATATCAACTCAAGACCCCATTGGCAAGCATCATTACTCTCTGCTCCTTCTTGCATATTTGGTGTTTGCACAGTCTGTGTGGCAATGGATGCCATTATTATTCATTCAGAACACAAAGTTATGCTGTGACTCTGTAAAAGTTTTCCTCATAATTTGATGATTCCATGCACTCCAAAAGTTCTAAACTCTCAATTTTCTCTTTAAAAGATTAAACTATTGAGCTTGTTCTTGACAGTTGCTCACTTTTTGTTTTCTTTTTTCAGTCGGGGGGGGTGGGGGGGGGGGGGGTGTAGCTGTGTGCAAAACTGAAATCCCGTCTTCCTCTGCTTGGTTTCGCTGCGAGCCGTACACTCTGCACTGAAGGTAGCTCGGCTGGCTTAAGATTTCACACACATCCCTGTCATGAAAGATTGAGCATGTGGGAGTCATTGAAATGTATTCATCCTCACAATGTAGAGGAAGCACGGGGCCACAGTAATGGTTGTCAGGGGCTGGTATGCATCAGTGAGCCGAAGACAAAATTTTCTGTCTCGCTGGCTGCAGGGATGTTGCAGTTATATAACCCTACAGGAGGGCACAGATGAGAATGTCACGTGTGACTCCTGATAAAATGCAACATTTAGTATGGGTGCCACGAGCAGTGTCACGTGGGCCAAGGGAGGTTGTGTTTGTTTAAGCTGTTTTTGTTTTGCTCTCTGTGATGGTGTTTTATTCAGAATTATGTTTCAACCTGTTGGAGAAAATCTCTCTCACCAATGTTTATTACCCAAAAGAACCACCGTTGATGGTAGGAGAAGATTTCTAACTGTTAATACCTGCAAGATCAGATTGTCAGGAGAGGGTACATAAATATACATATATCACATACATAGATGTATGCGCATGAGAACCAGTCACAGAAAAAAGCCACGAGCCACATTATCTGCTGCTCAATTCTGAAAAAGTGGAACTGCGTGTAAATTGAATGCAACGATTTTCAAATCTCAGAAAACTATTCATTATTCACAATGGAATAATAATAATAATAATAATGTGTTGTCATCATTGTATGTTCCCATACAATGGTGAAATTGGCTGTTTGCATTTAACACATCCACCCCCAGGTGGAGCAGTGGACAGCTATTGGGGGTGCTTGGGGAGCAATTGGGGATAGGGTGTCCTGCTCAGAGACACCACGAGATGTGCAATGACCGGGGATTGAATCTGGGACATTCGAGTCCCAGGTTAGCTGCCCTGCTTCTACCCAGTCTTGAACCACTGGGAACATACTACATGTATAAAATGTTGAAACAAAATGTACCAATTAAAAAAAAAATGTTCTTTTGACTTTGAAGCTAGCAAAACATCTCAAAAATATTAGGGCTGAGTCATGTCTCCCCACTGCAAAGCATTCCCTCTTTTAGGCTGGTGAAGATTCTCAGTCATCCAGGACATGATAAAAAATAAATAAAAAAATTAATTAAGTAATTTAAAAAAATTGAGAAAGCTTCTCGGATGAAGAGTGAAACGTCTTCTGTAACAAATAAAGTCCATTTGGTTCTGTATTGAATATTTTTTTTTAAATATTATTATTATTTCGCTCTTTTAGGAACTGAAGAAAGCAGTAGTTTGATATATTTGGAGTGGAATGATGTCCCATTCTTGTCTGATGTAGGAGTGAAGCTGTTCAACAGTCCTGGGTGTTTCTCCTGGACAATTTGTTGGATGGGAGGTATGTTGTTCTTCAACCCATCTACACTTTCAGTGGTTTTTCTAGATGTGTAAACTGGCCATGTAGTTATTTACTTATTTGTTTATTAAAAAAAAAAAAAAAACACAGAACAGGTTTTTCCTTCATCTCAGTCAAGTTTAAATTAACTTTGATCCAGAGAAGACAGTTAGGATGGTGTTCCCTTTTGGCTTCTTCATTCCTCGTGCTTTAACAAGCATTAGATGTCAAGAACCTGTTTTTTTTATTATTATTATTATTATTATTATTATTATTATTATTATTATTATTATTATTATTATTATTATTATTCAAAATTTGACCAGACAACAAGAGCAGTTAAAAACAAATTTATTGTTTTGCAGCTGCTGGTGGGAGTCTGGATCTAGCTGCGGGAACACATCTTCTCAGGTAGATGAGGGGGGAACCACCAGTCGGAGCTAGGTGAGATGATGTCACCGAAACTGATGGGAGAGCCACTGCAGAGGGAGGTGTTTAATGCTGTGAACAATGGGACAATCATTGGTTGTGATCCGAAGGACAAAACAGGGGTCAAGCACGCGGAGTCAGAGGTCCAAAAACAAATACAGAGATCAATCTGTAATCCAATAAGTAGTCGTTACCAGGATCAAAAAGGTAGAACGAGACCAGATGAGGAGGAGGCAGAGCAGTAAATCCAAAATGAGGCATGAGGTTGAGAAGAGAAGGTCAGGCGTGAATATGGCTGGATATCTTGTAATACCATGAAGGGTTCAATAATCTGGCAGAGACTTGGCATGGATGGGATTCTTACATAGAGCAAGCGGCAGGTGTAGTGCATGAGCACTGATTAGCAGAAAGAATTGATCATGACAATAGATGTCACAATGAGGTATATTTACAGACAGACATTGATTTGTGGAAGTGTTTGTGAGCTCATACAGTGGTTTTCATAGAAGAATCAGATGTGATCGTTAGGACCTCAAGGGCCACTGCATTAAAAAAAAAAAATCAGTTTTAACGCCTTCCTTTTCACAAAAAGCTCTCCTGATTATTAAAAGTATTTTATTATTAACTGTAGATTCCCAAATTACCCTTGTGGAAAAATAATTCTGAAACTTTTTTTTTTTTTTTTTTTTTTTTTTTTTTTTTTTTTTTTTTTTTTTAGGATATACTTTAGATTCAAACTGTTGAACATTTGCCCAGTTTTACTTTTGAGAGATTCAGCTTCTCTAAAATATATTGTTAACTCCTCTAACTGACCTGTTGCCAATTTACGTTAGTTGTTGGAAAATGCTCCCCCAGCTGTTTATTATTTGTACCACTTACTTTTGCAGCATTTTGTTGTCCTTCCCAACCTTTGTGGATGTGTTTAATACTTTAAAATAATAAATTATCATAGATTCTCTTCAAAATTGTACAATAACTCAGTTTAAACTATTAATATGTTTACCGTATTCTACTGGGAACAAAACTCCCCATCATTGTACTGTATTCTGTTTGACTTTACATTTTACACAATGACACCTTTTTATAGTTAGTGTGTTACATTTACTTCATATAGTGTATAGTCTCAATGCCAGTTCAATGCAAATGAAAACAGAAAAACCTGAGACTGTTAGAAAATCGTATAATTATAATGTTTATGTGACTGAATGCTTGAGCAAGCCTCGACCTTGAGAGATATTTATGATTATAAAAAGTGTCAGTCTGAAGTCTGTTTGCTTCCTGATCCAGCAGCGACAGCCCTGTTTGGCTGTGAGTGTTAAAAAGGTCTCAGATAACACCCATCTTATCTCCTGCAGGATTCAAAAACTCCGCTCGGGTTAGAGTGTCCTTTTAGGAGATGCAAATGTGGTGAAAATGAGATGAATGAATTTCTGCATGCTCCACTTCCGTTAATGAGGAAGTGAAAAAGCAAATGACAGTGACAGGTTTTGTTGTGCAGCGCCAGACACGGGAAAACAGTCTGCCATGTCACAAATGGAGTGTGTGCGGGTTCTTCCTTTCTGTTGTTTTTCCAGGACAATAATAATCATGACTTTACAAAGTGTATGCTTGATTAGAGTTTAATTTATTTGATGAGACAATAAACTCACAGTAAATTCCTACAACTTCATAGTCCCCAAAATGTCCTTAAAATAATTAAATATATGTCTTTAATTTTGTATATTCATTTTCAGCATATTTACTTTTAAGTCATTTAACTTAAAAACACTTTGGTTACAACTTTTTTTTAAAAATAATTAGATAATTAAAGAAGATAATAAAAATGGAAACTTTTTATTTATTTATTTATTTATTTATTTATTTTTGTAACGTACAATGCAATCATATTGAAATTATTATTCTGATTTTTTTTTTTTTTGTGAAATCCTTAAAGGATTTTGGTGCCAATCCAAAAAAAAAAAAAAAAAAAAAAAAAAAAAAAGTTTGGTTTATTTGTCACTTGATCTAATATCTTTCCATCTTAAAATGATGGCAACCATTTCTCTGAATTCATTAAAGTGTGAGGTTTAAAAAAAAAATCCATGTTTGGAATGATCACGTTTGGAGCATCAGTCCAAAGGAGATAAAAATACCCTCAGTGGTATTTAGGCTTGGACTTTATATTAAAATACTATGCAAAATGCATTTTTTCTGAAACAAATAATTTAGCTAAGGGAAAAATAAGTTTACATCATTAGTTATTTTCACTTTAACTCAAAAAGCTCAAAAATCATTTTCAGTCATGAGTTTTTACTTCTCATATTAGGAAATTAGATAATTTCTGTGTGACTCAACCATTCTTTAAAGGAATAAACAGACATTGGGACAAAGCCAAATCATTTAAGTGACAAAATTGAAGAAGGCAACATAGGAGCAAAAATATTATCATTGGTATGATACCATTTTAAACAAAAGCTACAAAATGTACACTAGCAAAAAAAATCACACAGAATGAGACTTATGACTAATGCAACACAATATTTTACCCACAACAATGTGAGAAGTGGAGCTGAGTTTCCTTTTATGCCAGATTTTGCCTCATTGCTGGATTGAATTCTAGCATTTCTGGGTGGAGTTTGCATGTTCTCTCCGTGTATGTGCGAGTTTTCTACAGATACTCCGGTTTTCTCCCACAGACCAAAAATGTGCATGTTATACTCAATGGTAACTCAGATTTAGCGATGGGATAAATGGCTCTTGGAGCCAGACAACGAGTGATGTACGGCATGCTAGATGATGTCATGGCCACGTGGTACGTCATTGCCAAGTGGGGGAATCCCCCTCCCCTCCTGTGCTGCTGCACTCCTCCCTTATGTCTGTTTTCATTTGTCTGTGCTGGGACCAATCTGCAGAGATACAACAGTTAGTGGACCGAGCATTTCTGTAAGTGAACTGTTGAACAGAAAGACAGCCACTAACCTTCTCAAGCAGGTGAGGTGTGGGCCACCTGTAGAAGCAGGGCAAGATTGCATCATCGTCACTGGGTGAGGAGCAGTTGCAGGGTAGAGCTGCGGTTAGTGTAGTCGGGGGGGTAATCCAAAGGTGAGGTCCGAGAGTTTAGATCAGGGTCAGGCACAGGGAGTCAGAGATCCAGAGACAAATCCAAAGGGCAATCCATGAGTCGTAGTCAATTGGCCAGAAGAAGTAGTCGATAACAAGTTCAGAGTGGCAAAACAAGAGCAGACAGGTAGCAGGCAGATTGAGGGTTCCAAGAGGCAGGCGTGAGGTCTAGATGAGAGGATCAAACAAGACTGTGGACTAAGCGATGGACATCTACTTCCATAAGGGGTTTAATAATCTGGCAGATGTGAGTGGTTACAGGATTTCTTAAATATGGACTGGAACAGGTGCGGTGAGTGAGCGCTGATGAGCTGTGGGTGAAGAGTGGGCGTGGCAGAGCGACAGAGAGGCAGAAACATGACAGTTTGTCTCATTTGTCTCTGTGTGGCTCTGTGATTGACTGGAGACCTCTCCAGGCTGCCCCTCGCCTCTCGCACAGTGACTGCTGGACATGGACAACAATGACCCCTACGATCCGGAAAGGAAGAAATGGGTAAAGATGATGGATGCATGGATTTTTCTGATATCTTTTGTGGGTGAATGAATCATCAGTGATTGATCTTGTTACTCTATAATCAGAACATTTCACTGGAAAAACATGTAAATAAGACTGAAACTGAAAGTAATGTGCTTACTATGAAAACTGGAATATTTCTCACATGTAACAATGCAATAGTGGTTTTCTTTTTCCAGTAATAATAATAATTATTATTATTATTGTAAATTTTTTGGGAATTTATTGGACTTTTTTGTGCTGTGTTTTGCGATTTTGAGCTATAATCATGTTGAGCTATATTCATTCAACCTTTATTTAGGCAGGTTAATCTCATTGAGCCTCAAGGACTCATTTACAAGAGAGACCTGGCTA
>JARVLU010001196.1:35511836-35523228 GCA_031762415.1 Simpsonichthys santanae | reverse complement strand
GCGTGCGTGCGTGCGTGCGTGCGTGCGTGCGTGCGTGCGTGCGTGCGTGCGTGCGTGCGTGCGTGCGTGCGTGCGTAAACTGGCCACCCCAATCATTTGAGGAAACTGTGCTTTCTAGTTTTTACACTACAGCGTATCCCATACCATTATAAAAGCGGGGTGCCCCGCCCCGTCAACAGAACTGAGCATCCTGCCTACCGAACACCCCCCCCCACCCCGACACCCCACTAACTGTCGGTATTGATTTAGCGTGTGGTGCAATACAAACCCACTAGCAAAAATGCTACTGACGTACCGCTCCGCCCGTCAATTAAAAACTGGTAGCAATGTAGAGCTAAGCTATCAGGCGGGAAACACAGATGTGACTCCATTCTGTCTCTCTCCCCTTTCCAATCCATAAAAAACAGCCGCAATGTAGCCTTAAGCTAGCATGTATGCACTACAGACATGATTCTGTCCCGTCCTCCTCCACCACCGTCCCACCCCCGGCCCCCCAGCCAATAAAAACCAGCAGCAACGTAGAACTACTCTAGTAGGCAGGCAGCAACACAAACCTGACTCCGCACCACCCACATTGTCGATTTAAAAACTGCTGCGAAGTAGCGCTAAGCTAGTAGGCGAGCACAGACGTGACTCCGTCCCGTCCTCCACCCCGTGTCCACTGAAATAAAATACAATGAGCGCCCCACCAAGGTAACTGATCTGGTGAAACACTACTCAAAAATATAGTAAACTCAAACGATTGGGGTGGTTGATTATTCTGTGGTGGTCCTGGCCACCAGTGACCACCCCCTGGCTCCACCCTTGCACCTCCTGGAGATAGAATTGCTCCCTCCACTCTCCAGGACGTGTCACTCTGTCTCAGACAAGAAAAAAACAAACTACCTCTGTTCTTCTACATGGTGTGTCTCCTACCCACTTGAACATCTTGCACTAAAAACATTAAAGTTTACTTCCTGTACATTCCCTGTTCAACTCCAGTCCAGAAAAAACACTCATCTTGAAAACTACAAACATCCACTATAGTATTCATCGCCCGCTGCGACCGGGGACATCGATGTACCGCTTGTTTGTTTGTCGTGGAACTAGAATGAAGACGGAGTGGACGGAGGTCTGAACGATCTCCCCTGAAGGCCTCCTCTGCTCCTCTGCTCCTCTGCTCCTCTGCTCCTCTGCGGTGTTGGAGAACACGCTTCACTCCTGGAGGAAAACGACAATCATGAATTTCTTCCTGCGAGGCTGTTTCCTGTTTGAGCTGTAAAGATGTACGCCCTCCTCGCTCGGTCCTGTCGGTCACGTTGGAGGTGTTGAACATCAGCAGGAATCAAGCTCCTGAATTTGTAGATTAGAGTCTAAAACTTTGATTTCTCAGGACGTCCTGCGGATCCTCTCAGCAACTCCCGGATCCCGACCCGTCCTCCCGTCAGCTCAGAAAAACCCGTCATTGCCACACTTGCAACACTTTCGCCTTCCTCTGCAGACGCCCGTCCCTCGGGTCTCCTCGTTAGGCCTCGGCTGTCTCCTCCCCGGAGCTCGTCTCCTGGAGCGACTCCGTCGACTCGACCCGAGGATTTAAACGAGTCGTCATCAGGAGAGCTGTGTTCTCACGACGCCGGGCTTTGTCTCCGAGGCTCTAATTATCCCGGGTGTCGAGAGTCGGCTCCTTTTTCTTTATTCTGTGTGTGCCAGTGTGTGTTTGTGCATGTGCCAGTGTGCGTTTGTGCGAGTGTGCGTCTCCGTGCAGCTCGGCTCATCACATATTTAGCGGTGAGATCCTGAGCAGCGGCAGGGATTTGGGACTCGGGAGTGAGTGGGTTCATATCAACAAAACCATGGCTGCACATTGCTTCAGTTGCATCAGACTTTGTGCAGGATGTGGGTCAACCTGCACACGCACGTCAGTACTGAATCCAGATGCTCTTTTTATAACCGTAACTGTCATGGTCGCCCATCAGCAAAACAGGGAGATAATGATTGTGTCTGTGTTTGTTTGTTGGCAAAATATCTCATGAACCTGCTGAAGGTTTTTAATGAAACTCACAGATAATTATAATTAGATGTGTGTCTACAACTCTTTACCTTTTGGGGTTAATCCAATTTAAGATGGCTGCCACAGCCAACTGACCTTATAGAATACACATATGAGTATAAATCAATCCATTTTACAGATATTGAGCTAAAACTTGGTGTGGTAGTAGCTGAGATGTATCTTCTACACACACTCTGAGCTCAAACTAATCATGCATAATCTTTGTTTAAAACTTAGCCAAAAATCATTGGGGCCCAGTTTGTCTGTTAGCAAAATATCTCTTGAACCACTGGATGGATTTTAATGAAACGCACAGAAAGTAATAATTAGATATGTGTTTACAACACTTTACCTTTTGGGGTTAACCCCTTATAAGATGGCTGCCACAGCCAACTGACCTTATAAAATACATGTATGAGTATAAATCAATACATTTTTCAGATATTGAGGTGAGACTTGGTGTGGTAGTAGCTGAGATGTATCTTCTACACACACTATGAGCTCCAACTGATCATGCATAATCTCTGTTTAAAACTTAGCCAAAAATAATTGGGGTTAACCCTGTTTGTCTGTTAGCAAAATATCTCTTGTACCACTGGATGGATTTTAATGAAACTCTCAGAGAGTCATCACTGGTTGTACATCTACAAATGTTTAACATTTGGAGTCTGTTCGCTTCAAGATGGCCGCCACAGCCAATCGTTTTTACACAAACACATAAATGATTCAGTTGTACAGATAGTGAGTTAGAATTTGGTGTGGTAGTAGCTGAGAGTCACCCGCAAAGTGTACAAAGCAAAATGTTATTCTCAAAATTTGACCAAACACTCAAATAATCCATAATTTTTTAGGATTATTATAAAATCTCTGGTATTGGAGGAATGCGGGACCTTCAGTTAACAAAAGCCTGCTCACCACAGAGCTGTAATATTTTTTTGAATTCATCTGCTCGTTCAGGTATGCGTAGCCTCAAGTGCAAACACCTTCCTGCATGAAGCCGCTCTCTTTTATCTGAGCGTAACCCGACACCGTGGGGCGTTCAGGGGCCGCCTGCACCCTCTTTAATCCCGTTAAAAGGAGCGCCGCCATTCCAGACTTGACTTTTAATGTGCTTTCTGTTTGTTGGTGTAGGTGGGTTAAACCCCGTCAACTTTGCTCTCGTTCTGCGAGCGTGTTGGAGAGTCCCCGTGGCTCTGTGAGTCACTCTGCCTCACATCTAATCTCCATGAATAAAACATTTGCTCTGCTGCTGTCGACTTGAGGCTTCATGACACGTCTGTCGGAGGCTAGCTGACGACTTAAAATTGCAAGAACGTTGGAAAATTTTCAGCCGCAACCTCGCTGTCGACTGTTTTTGTCCGAAGGACCAGTGAGACGAGCAGCCGCCATTTTTTGAAAATCACGACCTAAATATGTGTTGTGTGTAAAAGTGTACTCGTGGCCGCGCACATTATTTGTTTGCACCTCCACACCCATCGTACCCGCTTCGGCTAGGACTTGTGTTTTTGTAACTTTTCAATGTATTTAACTTTATCTAAGTATAAATAGATTGAGATCTCTTCACATCCTTCAAAAGCGTTCCTTTTTAAACCTGCGTCTCCATACGGACTGTTTTTGTCTTCCTTTGCAGCTTTTAGCTACTAGTGTGCTAGTTTTGTTAGCTTTCAGCTTTTAGTTGTCTTTTTGCTTCTATTAGTTTTTAGATAATATTCCCTACTCAGCTTTTAGCTACTATCATGCTACTTCTGACTTTTCATACTAGCTAGGCTTTTGCCTTTTTCAACATTTAGCTGTCTTTTTGCTACTTTAAACTTGTATATGGCCTTATGCTACTTTTTGCTTTTAGCAGCAACTCTGCTACTTTTCATTATTTGCTCACCCATTGCAACTTTTGGTTACCATGTAGCTTTTATATTTTGCTTCATTAAGTTTTTAGCTATTGTTAAGTTACTTTCAACTTTTAACTAGCCTTTTCCTATTTTTAATTTTTTAACTAGCCTCATACTACGATTAGCTTTAGCTAACCTTTTTCTAGGTTTAGCTAACTTTTTATATTTTTACATTCTAACTAGCCTTTTTCTACCATTATCTTTAGCTAACCGTTTCTACATTTAGCTAAACTTTTTTACATTTAGCAATTAGCTAACTTTTTCTATTTTTACATTTTAACTAACCATTGACTACTATTAGTTGTAGCTAGCCTTTTCTACATTTAGCTAACCTTTTTTACATTTAGCTAAACCTTTTTTTTACTTTTTAGCTAGTAGCCTTTTACTACTATCATCTTTAGCTAACCTTTTCTACATTTAGCTAAACTTTTTTACATTTAGCTAAACATTTGCTATTTTGCCCTTTAACTAGCCTCATACTACTATTAGCTTGAACTAACATTGTTTACATTTAGCTAACTTTTCCTATTTTTACATTAACCAGCCTTTTTCTACTATTAGCTTTAGCTAGCCTTTTCTACATTTAGCTAACTTTTTCTATTTTTTTTAACTAGCCATTGACTACTATTAGTTTTAGCTAACCCTTTCTACATTTAGCTAAACTTTTCTTTTTTTAACCTTTTAACTAGTGGCCTTTTACTACTATTAGCTTTAGCCGACCTTTTTCTACTTTTAGCTAACACTTTTCTACATTTAGCTAAACTTTTGTTATTTTTATCTTTAACTAGCTTCTTACTACAATTAGCTTTAGCTAACCTTTTTCTACCTTTAGTTAATGTTTTATTACTTTAACCTTTGATCTAGCCTCATGCAACAGTTAGCTTTTAGCTAGCCCTTGTCAGTATAGTTGAGTTTGATTGTCAGTGATCGTCGGGGTTTTATAGACAAACTTCCACACATTTGGACAAAAGTCATCAGGTTGGAGGATTGTTGGCCCCGGTGGTTTGAGACGGTGGTGAAGAGGTTAACGGGTCTTTTGTGATTCCCACATCGAGCACAGGACACAACCTTTATGGTGCCACTCGTTTCATCCACAGGACCGTGCGTGGACTCGTCTGAGGAGAACCTTGTCCTCGCCCAGGTCTCGTCTCGGTGTTCAGCCACTGTTTCAGAGGATCAGAGAATCAAACGTTTTATTTTATTTGCTCAAAAGGTCAGCGGCAGGAGAAACGTGTCCAATTCTCTCCTGTAGTCTGCAGAAAGCTCAAGAACAGAACGTTCTCCGGGCTGTTTGCTCTCTTTACACCTGATTGGACCCGTCTTCAGCTGAATGTTATGTCCCTGAACAAGAACACACAGAACGTGCACGCAGCAGGATTCCTTTATTTTTATACAAAGTGAAGCTTCAAGCAGCTTCATGACACCTCAGCGCCATCACGTTTGTCTTTTTTAGCACTTTTCTCTGTCTCTTCTTGTGTCTGATTAGATGTGACCTTAGCCGACACAAGAACAGATAAAAATCAGACAGTTTTATAGATACTGAGCTAAAATCTGGCGTGACAGCAGCTGAGAGTCATTCACGTCGAACGCTTTCATTGTTTATCTCCGGACCTTTTCTGCTGGATCAAGTTTTATCTCGTTGGGTTCGTCTCAGGAGGACATTGAGGACAATCTGAGAAAACGAGTCTGTTCTTGTTCAGCTTGTGATGATCTGAGCAGGTCAAGAAGTCCTCATGACTCATCACGATGTGAAGAAGCAGTTTTGACGCGACAGTCGGCAGAAATCCGCCCATCCTCCGCCAGTGAAAACGGCTCCGAATGCCTCCTGTCGAGGATTCATCCTGACAGGAAACGGGGCCATGGCAGACGTCATCCTGTTCCCCCCTTTTTTTAATTTCAGACGATCATCTCTTCCTCCTGAGCGAAGTGATGAAGCTATGAGCTGTAGATAGAAGCACTGCGGTGTAACTGAATCCTCCCAGAGAGGCTCGAGCTGCTCACGATGTTGTCCCGTTTCCAGCTGCTCTGATCCAGCAGTTTCTCAAGGAGACGGTGGACAAGGACACAAGAGACACAACCAGGGGACTAAAGGAGGAGCGGCCGCAAACTCTACAGAATGGAAATGAGATTAAAATGTCTCCTTTCTCACTCTTTACCTTTAGGCTCCTCCTCCTTTATGGTTCAGTTCCAGGTGTTGTCTGAGCTTCGTTGTAAACACCCAATGATTCTCAGCTGAATGAGCTGAAGGGAAAACACAACAAGACTTTCCTCCGTCTGAGGCTAACTAACGGAGCTGCAGAGAGAAAAGATGCAGAGACAGAACTGAGAACATTACGTCCTGCGCAGATTTTTGCTTCCTGACCAGGATTCTGCAGCAATGTTGAATAGCAGCCGAAATCTGCTGCAAAAGCTGAAATGGAGCCATTAAATCTAGTTAAAACCTAAAAGGAGCAAAAGGGTAGCTGAAAGCCAAAAATAGCAAATCACAAACTAAAAAGTAACTAAAGCTACCTGAATGCGAAATGTAGCAAAAAGCTAGCCAGAAGTTACATATCAAAAAGCTGGATGAATGCTAAAAGTAGCAAAAGGCTAGCTAGAAGCTAAATCTATCAAAAAGCAAGTCAGAAGCAAAAAGTAGCATAATGCTAGCTAAAAAGCAATAAAACATTAGCTGCAAGCTAAAAGTAACAAAAGTTGATCCAAAAGCAGCAAAAGGTTAGCTTAGTATCAAAAAGCTAGCCAGAAGTTAAATTAATCAAAAGTGCCAGTCAAAAGCTAAAAAATGGCATACTGCTAACTAAAATGTATCAGAAGCTACCTAAAGGCTAAAAAAATGTAAAAAGGTTAAAATTATCAAAAAGCTAGCCAGAAGCTTAACCTCTCAGAAGGCTGGCTGAATGCTAAAAAAAGTGGAAACGGGCTTGCTTAAAGTAGCAAAAGGCTAGCTAGAAGCTAAATGTATCAAAAAACAAGCCAGAAGCTTGACCTATCAGAAGGCTGGCTGAATGCTAAAAGTGGAAACAGGCTTGCTTAAAGTAGCAAAAGGCTAGCTAGAAGACGTTAAATGTAATAAAAAAACAAGCCAGAAGCAAAAAAATAATGCTAGCTAAAAGATAAAATTGATCAAACTAGCTAAAAGTGGCAAAAGGTTAGCTGCAAGCTAAAAGTAGCAAAAGCTACCCAAAGTAGCAAAACAATAAATGTTAAAAACAACAACAAAAATTGCTAAGTGCTAAAAGCTAAAATTAGCAAAATACCAGCTTAAAACTAGAAGGAGCATATCTGGTAGCTAAAAGGCTAGTGTTAAGTAGCAGAGCTGAAGCAGATAAAATAATTTTTCTCTGAACAATAAATTTCAACTGATTACTATGAAGGAAAGTTATTTTTTAAATGAAGTTAAATAATTACAGAAGCTAAAAGTTAAAAAACTGAAAGTCAGCGTGTGTTTCTGAATCAAAACTTGTTCATATAAAACATAAAATGTCACATTTGTGATGTTCAAACATCGTCAGCTGTTGTCTTTCACCCAGACTTTAATCTTTGAGACTAAATGTAACTTTCTGCACCGGATCTCGGTCTCATTAGAGTTTTTTTCCACAACTTTATGATTTTACGATATTAATGTCTCTTTTTATCACGAGTTTATCGTGTAAATTCATGACGCTGATTTAGGGATTTCAGAGACGTTTCCTGAGTTTTGCCTCCAGATTCTTCTGGGATGGTTTTTTTTAATAACTCATGATGATCAGAGATAAAACCCATCACTTCCTCTGGAGGATTCCTTCAGTTTGTTTGGATACCAACGTCTCAGAGCAGAAATCTCAAACAGTCGGCTGTTTTCACACAAACCCGTTAAAAGCCGTTTGATCATCTTCAGCTAATTATAGAGGCTCGAGAGCCGCGAGGCGCCTGAACCGACCCCACCCTGTCATTTCCTCACTTCTCCTCGAAACGCTCCTCGTTTCATCACAACCAAGAGATTATGAGTCTCATAAACCTGGATCCAGTCCAGTGGATGCAGTGGGTCTCGCTTGGTGCTAGTTATTGTTTGTCTGTTAGCAAAATATCTCATGAACCAGAGGACAGAGTTTAGTGACGGTCCCAAAGGGTTAAGGTTGAATGTACCTCTAAAGCTGATTAACTTCAGGGGTCAACCCATTTAAGATGGCCGTCATAGCAAGTCAGTAGCTAAACAGATCAAAAGGCTAACCAAAAGCCAAGAGTAACAAATGGTAGCTAAAGGCAGCAAGCGGTTAGTTAAAAGCTAAAAGTAGCAACAACAACAAAAGAGAAGCAAAAACCTTTTTTAGAAGGAAAAGACTGAAGACAAGGCTAAAGTAGCACAGTAATAGCTAAAAGTAGTAAAATAGTAACTAAAAGTATCAAGTCTAGCTAAAACCTAAAAGTAGCAAAAAGCTGGCTAAAAGCTAAAATTATTCAAAAACCAGCTAAAAATTAACTGAAAGCTATCTAAAGGTAGCAAAAGACTAGACAGAAACCAGAAGTAGCAAAAAGCTAAAATTGTTTAAAAGACCAGCTAAAATCTGAAAGCAGCATAGTTATAGCTGATAGCTAAAAGCAGTAGAAGGTTGGCTAAAAGTGGTAAAAAGTTGGCTAAAAGCCATTAAGGCTAATGAATAAACATAGCAGAAGATTAGCTAAACAGCAGAACCACAGCCAAAAGCTACAAATGTATGAAAACCAAAGTAGCTGAAGCAGATTTCAAAGAGGGCAAAGTTTTGAAAAAGCTGAAGAAACTTTAATGTGTTTAAGATGGCTGTAACACCTAACCAGCATTGGCAAACAAAAAAAACAGACACATTTAGCCACTTCTTTGTAGCTGAAACCTGGTGTGTGAAAAGCTGAAAGTCATTAGCAACATGCTAGCGCTAACACATCTTGTTCTTCACGTCATTTATGAGGTTTGACCAAAACAACCACGACTTTATTTATCATCACAAGATGATCTCTAACACTCGGCCCTGACAGCTGGCGGGTGACATGCATTTCTCCGAGGAAGGCTGGTCTTAATGCAGCCGAGTAGCAGGAAGCAGCAGCCGAAGGTCAAAGAGTTGGAGCGAGTCCAGCAGAGATGTTTAAAGATGGCCGCTCCCGCTCTGAAGCCTGCAGCTCCTCCGCACAGACGTGAGCGATTAGCTCCTGGCCTCGGCGTGTTTTATTCCTCGCTAATCTGCCCCCTCTCCTGCTGGGGGGGGGGGGGGGGGGGGGGCAGAATGGCGCCTAATGACCGACCAGCAGGCGAACATCCAGCAGTAAGGATGGCTGCAATGGAGCATCTCCTCAGGAGGGGGAAAACGGAGCGGGTGATGCTGCGATTAGCGTAAAGATTCAATTAAAATCCACTCTGGTGTTGATGAAGAGCGGCGCTGCTCGCTGGGTTCACTCTCAGCCGAGGTTTTTAACTCTCGGCTGTTTAAAACGAGCGGAAAAAACATGTAAATTTCAGGTTTTTAACTCTCGACTGTTTAAAACGACCGGAAAAAACATGTAAATTTCAGGTTTTTAACTCTCGGCTGTTTAAAACGAGCGGGGAAAAACATGTAAATTTTAGGTTTTTAACTCTTGGCTGTTTAAAACGACCGGAAAAAACATGTAAATTTCAGGTTTTTAACTCTCGGCTGTTTAAAACGAGCGGGGAAAAAACATGTAAATTTCAGGTTTTTAACTCTTGGCTGTTTAAAACGACCGAAAAAAAACATGTTAATTTCAGGTTTTTAACTCTCGGCTGTTTAAAACGACCGGAAAAAAAACATGTAAATTTCAGGTTTTTAACTCTCAGCTGTTTAAAACGAGCGGAAAAAACGTAAATTTCAGGTTTTTAACTCTCGGCTTTTTAAAACGACCTGAAAAAACATGTTAATTTCAGGTTTTTAACTCTCGGCTGTTTAAAACGACCGAAAAAAACATGTTAATTTCAGGTTTTTAACTCTCGGTTGTTTAATACGGCCGGAAAAAACATGTAAATTTCAGGTTTTTAACTCTCAGCTGTTTAAAATGAGCGGAAAAAACGTAAATTTCAGGTTTTTAACTCTTGCCTTTTTAAAATGACCGGAAAAAACATGTAATTTCTGTCAGAATAAAATGAAGTTCTCAAATGAAGCTACGTTTTGTGCAACAAGATCCTGATTAATTACTAACGGACAAGAAAACACATTAAAATTAGCAGTTTGTATGAAAGAAAAGGCTTGTTGTAGTTTTTTTTTTTTGTAGTTTTGTGTTTTTGAAGTCAGAAATGTGAGCAGGAAGTTGTTTCTCTTCTGTTTCAGTAAAAGTGTAACAGGATCAGCTGAAGCTGCTCGTATCGGCCTCGTGGCAACTCTGTGTGATATTTCCATGTTGTCCTTGAAACGGCGCACTCTCAATGTCACCTCCCACCACGTGCACACACACACGTGCACGTGGCTCCTCTGATCGTTTTGCTCCACAGATTTCAAGACAAATCATTTTTTACGTTCCTCTCTGCTTTTCCTCACATTCCTCGCCTCCTTCTAGTTTTCTCTTCTGCTTGCTCAATGAGCCCATTAAGTGTTGGGTGTGTGTGTGTGATGGGGGGGGGGGTTTCCAGTTTGCTGGGGAGCTGGAGGCCTCGCTGTTTCTGAGACTCCTTTATTGACAAGTGGACCTACCGGTCCGCAGCCTGCTGGGAGCCGAAGAGCAGCCGAAGAGCAGCTGTGCAGCGCCGCATGTTGATGAGCACGGAGTGGAAGTGACGAGACGGAGGGAGGGAGGATGCAGCGGTGGTGTGTGATTTCAGCCAACCTTGTTGAGATGAGAGGAAGAGGAGGATGAGGAAGGGTCACTTCTCCCAAACTGCCTCTCCTCAGCATGAAAGATGAGGCTCTGCAGCCGGAGAGAGAGGCTCCCGAGTCTAATCCTGCTTTAAGCTGCTGAGAGAGCAGGATGAAGGTGCGTGCGTGCGTGCGTGCGTGCGTGCGTGCGTGCGTGCGAGTAATAGACACATCAATTCCAAGGACCTCTATCAAGTTTTTTAATTTCACGTCGAGTAATCGTAGTGACGTCATCACATCGCAGTTATAGAATAGAAAATGAATCAACTTCCTGTTTGGAGCACACTGCAAACCGGTGTTGCACCAATTTCTGTGACCACCATATTATAACCTTGTGTGGATTTAACCCAATGAAGACACTCTGAGTCGAACAACAGGAAACATCCAAACTTTGATAGCACTCAAGATGCAGGTCTATATCACAGACTTCCATCTCACTCATGGTGCGGCCGGAAGACTAACATACCGCTAAGCATTATGGGAAAGACAACACATAATCCACTCCCCGTAACTGCTACAGTATATTGTGACCATAGGGGGTGGTGTTGCATGCACTGTTGTAGGTCACAGATTATAGTGTAACAACGGGTTCAAACGACCGAACCAGAAACAGCTTCCACTGACCTTGTTTCACAAACAAAAAGCAAAAAATATGAATCTCTAAG
>JARVLU010001196.1:35479229-35493254 GCA_031762415.1 Simpsonichthys santanae | reverse complement strand
GGGGACGTATCAGATATTAAACTGATAAGAACAGATACTACACTTGATCTTAGCCAAAAGGCCGAGAAGCGATAACACAAATCTCACACAGGACAGAACCCCATTCTACACACACACATTCTCACTCACGGTTCAGAAACTAAACGTTACATTTTGTGCCTCAACAACTCATTTCTCTCTTACTTTCATCGATAATAATGTAAAAGTCCACATAGTGTGCTGTTTCACTGTTCTAAATGCTTTCGAATAAAACTAACGTGTAAAATAAAAACAGCCGCCTGAAAACTTCCGCGACACGTGACTCACTTTGGTCCAATAGGAAAATAGAAGCACAGACAACTAAAATAATCCAATCTTCCTCACAAAGACGTTTAAATAACTATTCTACATTTATACAGACATATATTCGTTATTTCAGGCGCAATTCACGAGCCAAATAAAACTCGTAGTCTCGACATAATTAAATGTTGCTTACGATAAAAACTCGGCAGAAATACTTTAGCACCTCCTGGAGGAGAGGAACATGAACAGCAGTTCATCATGTTCCAACCGCAACGACATATTAATCCCCCAGTAAACAAATTCACGTTTTCATGTCTGACAACAATTAAACAATAATTGGCGAAGTAAACAGATTTTTTTGTGGAAAAGTTCGAGTAAAACTGTTTTGACAAAACAAACGCGGACAGTCCCTATAATTTAACCCAAGTCAGCCTCCACACTCGAACACTTTGTCAAACACTAAAACTTTTCAGCCACTTATTCCCAACTTAACTTTTTAACAGCGCTGGAGCGGAAAGCGTCAATTAATTTACATTAAGACCAAATAGCGCCACCAACCGAGGCCTGCACCTATTAATAACCATGAATAAACAATTTAATTAATAAAACACCTCTCAACATTCAAATTACAGTTTTACTTTTTCATAACAGCTAACAGTAACTTTTAAACTGTAATGGCGTCTTTTGGAAATGGCGGACTGTTACTTGAGAGAACTAGCAAAAAAAAAAAAAAAAAAAAAAAAAAAAAAGCTGCGTCAAATACTCAAAACAAGAAATGTTAATTTAATTTACAATTATTGTTGCGGACAACGCTGAGAACACATTACATGTATTTGTATTTAGTGTAAAAAAATAAAAAAATAAAATTAAAAAAGACGCGCATGCGCAGACACGGAGCGCTCATGGCTAACTTGTAGCTAACTAGGCCAACAAGTTGTACAAATGTCTGAATTATATAAATTATTTTCCCCATCTGAAAATGATTTTATTGCTTACACATTTTGCTCTAATTAAAGCTATATAGGTGTTTTTTTAATGAGATTATGGAAGTCGGCAGAAAAGAGACGAATATAATGTATTTATTCATTTTAAATTAAAACACAAAACAATTTCACAGAACTATATGAAAACAAAAAATAAAATGAAAGGTATCAGAAAGAAGAAGAAATCTTGAAAAAAAAATTGAGTCTCGATTTATTCTCAACATCTTCCAACATCAAGCTCAGGATTCTGTCCCTTTCATAATAAAAGCACGTTCTGACGTCAAATATTTGTGTCTGCCACAAGATGACAAAAATGTGATTAGCTTCATGATCCGCTTCAAATTAGCAGGGTTAGCTTAGCTAGCATGTTTTTATTCAAACCTTTACTTTCTGGTTAGGCACAACATATGGATGAAGAGAGTTTTGTACTGGTTGTATTTATTTTTATCCTTTTTTTTATCTCTTGTTCCACACCCATGCAGACTTGGGAAATGCTCACAATAAATATTCAGTCATAGCACAATACTGTACTGTAATCCAGACGGAGCTGCAGGTTTTGGTGTACAATTAGCATATTGTTAAAAGTATCAGAGGACAAAAACATATTACCTTTTCGATTAAGCTACAGGTTAGGAAAAAAATAACAATGTAAATACAAAACAAACAAATGTACGGACTATGCACATTACGTATATATATGAGGACCAAAATGAGCACATTTTGGACTGAGAACACAGATGGTTTGAGAGAGAGGTGAAGGAAGCAATTGATGTAAAAAGAGAGAGACCATCTCTAAACAGAGGAGGTCTCAGATTTCAACCATAATGCAGCTTTAGGACTGATTCCCAGCCAGTTTCACACCTGATGGGAACAGAGAGGCCTCATCTGTGAATTAGATTAACAAAACCCTTAAGGTTAGGTGTGATTTGTCAATCTACATATGTATGTGTATTTTATCTCAGCTTTATAACCTGAATCCCACACAATCTGAAGAATTGAGAAAGCTCCTCGGATGAGGAGAGAAACGTCTTCTGTTACAAATAAAGTCCAGTTGATTTGACTTGAAAATTTTTGAATTGATCATGTCCTGGTCCTGGATGACTGAGAATTTTCACCAGCACTCCACATTTGTTCCTTGTTATGTAATTATGTTTATTTGTATTTTATATTTTTTGAATGTATACACTCAACGTGTGAAATTTATTTGTTACTTTGCCTTGGTTCATAGTACTAGTACTGAGCATGCGCATTAATGTTCAATGACGCCTGCTCGCCTGAAGGTGGGAGCAGTGCGCCATCTTACCTTTTTCATGTTCCGAGAAGAAGAGTGGATGGAAGAAAAAAAAAAACGAGTGTTTTGACGTTAGCATATCTTCTAAACACACTTGTGGAGTTTAAACTTACTGAAATACGATCTTAAACAGATAAAAACAAACCGCCGGAGTATCCCGATGGCGGCTGTGAGCAACATGAGCAGAATTTATGGGCTCTGTTTGCATTCAGTCCGTCAATCAGCAGCAGGGCTGAAGACATCGAGGCTCATTCAGCGAAGATCCTTCAGATTCACTGTGAGTAGCGACGGTTTAATGAATGTTTTTACGCCGAGAAAAGTGCTCTGCGAGTTCGCAGTCTGAATTTAAAGTTATTTTAAGGGCCCTGATCTTGGCCTGTCCGACTGCAGACGTAAAACAGTCAAAACGTGACAGAGTTAGTAAACTGCAATGAGGAGATTTGATGAAATAACATCTATCACATGAATTATTGGAGTACAGTATCTTTACTGTATACATGTATCATGAATTTACAAGAACTCGGGGTCACCTCTTCAGTTATCGCGAGATGTTAGCCAGCACTCTAACTTTTTTTTTGTCTTTAAATTAGCTGTGCAAAAGCATATTGATGCTAATATATATGTTTCTAAATAAAATCCATTATAAATTGTTTTTTAATTCTCAAACATCAAAGTTAATCGTATGTCTTGTTCTCAAGCTAATAACTAGCCGGCTAAAGTTTTTGCTAGCTTCCTTCCTATTGGTCCAACGAAGGGGCGTGAGGCTGTCGGGGTACCAGTTCATGTAGAACACCGACCGCTGTGCGCCCGGTCAGAAGTCCTTCAATGATTGTCAATTAAAGTTCTAGGATAAATGGTTTCAAGTTGAAAGCTGTACTTTTTATGATTGTAAAACTTAATCTATGAGAACAAATACTAAGCATTTGAAAACATTATTTTTGAAAACAATGGAATCTATTTGTTTTTGTTGTATCTAAATAAAGTAATTTTGAATATACTGTATGTGCACATCTATTAATTAGTCACTTTTTAAAGTTTCTGTGGCGACCTCAGCAGAAGGCAGCAGCTAAAGGAAACGCCATTTGAATCTTGTATTTATTTTTGTTAAAAATTTTAATTCAAAGTAAATAGTATGTACCGGTAATAATTTTGTGTTGGAGTTAAACAGAACCACTTAAGTACTTGCTAACGGTTTCTTATGAGGAAAAATGTTAAAAGTGTGCAGTTTGTTTTGTCCTTTTAAGTAATACTAATAAATACTCAACCAAACGGAGACATCTTA
Source organism: Simpsonichthys santanae (assembly GCA_031762415.1). Taxonomy (NCBI): domain Eukaryota; kingdom Metazoa; phylum Chordata; class Actinopteri; order Cyprinodontiformes; family Rivulidae; genus Simpsonichthys; species Simpsonichthys santanae. The sequence continues at coordinate 35,489,416 of JARVLU010001196.1, read as the reverse complement.
AGATAGTGCAATACATTTAGATTAAATTTTAAATGCTGCAAGACTTCCTGCCTTCATGAAAAATGTATTTAAATAGACGTACATGATTGTTTACGGTGCTCAGGTTTCTTTTAGATGATGTAAATGTTCACGTCACGGTCAGTGAATGAGGCACTCCCTCACAGGTCCACTGCACCTGAGTTCGTAAAACTGACGGAGGACTGTTTACCTACAAACTGACATTAACATTTTGTATAGAAAATAATAATAATCTCTTTTTTGTGACCGGGCATTTAATCAACAGTTGATTCCATTATTATAAAGTAATTCATATTCACAGCTGCTCTTTTATTTTTTATCGCCTGTCGCTGAAGAAGAAAGGCAATAATGTTTTTGCCCATGTCTGTGGGTGAGTGAGTTTGACTGTAGTGTTAGAAAAATATCTCATGACACTCTCAGAAAGTCATCACGGGATGTACGTCTCCAGCTGATTTACCTGCTGTTGTCAGTTTTTATTCAAGATGGCCGATCAAACAGAGGGTGTGAATGAAATCACGGCGCTAATTAACCGAATAGGATTTGTTTTTAAGACTTTGACGTCAGTCAGTTAATGAACGCTGCGTGTTTTCCCTCCTTCAGCCTGGGGTGCAGCAGCATCCTGTTGACTCATCGCTGGAAAAGCCTCAGTTCCCTGGAGCCTCGGCAGAGTTTGTGGACCATCTCGAGTTCATTCAGCCCAATGTTATCTCTGGCATCCCGGTGTACCGGGTCATGGACAGGCAGGGCAAAATAATCAACCCCTCTGAAGACCCTCAGGTACATCCATCCTGCCCAGGTTCCTCACTAGTCACACTTTTATAAACTCTATTCCTGACACTGTTGTTTGGGTGTAATTCTTCCTGCTCAGCTCTCCAAAGAGACGGTTCTGAACTTTTACCAGAAGATGACGTTGCTGAACACAATGGATCGCATCCTTTATGAGTCTCAGAGACAGGTATGCGGTTTTTCTTCTTGCATTTCCTGGTTTCATAATAAAACATTGTAAATACAGTGTAAAAAAAAAATTGTTGTTGTTAAAGGGTCGAATCTCCTTCTACATGACTAACTATGGTGAGGAGGGGACACACATCGGCAGCGCTGCAGCTCTCGAGCCGGCAGACCTGGTTTTTGGTCAATACAGAGAAGCTGGTAGGTCTGGGTTTAACCCAGGGCTATTGAACTGGAGGCCTGCAGGCCACTTCCAGCCCGCTGGTGACTTCAGTTCAGCCCACCAATGAGTTCATAAAAAAAAAAAAAAAATGTGTTTATTGCATTTATAATTCAATGCAATAAAACAATCAAACTTAAAAGGTAACAGATCTTTGTAATACTTGGTTTATTTACATAATGACTTTAATTGCTGGATGTCCGGCCCCTGAGCTGCTGGCTTTCAGTAACTGTGCCCCCCCTGAGCAGTTTAATTGAATAGTCCTGCTTTAGTGGGTGGAATATAGTTTATTCCATTTCCAAAACCTAAACCGAGTCTGGAAAATGGTAAAAGATGGATAAAGCCCTGCGGCCAACCTCATGAGCAGCTGAATACAACAGTGATAAACAGGAAGTACTATGTTCATCTGTATGAAGGTAGCTAATGCTTAATGGTTATGCTTGAAGCTAGTTGTGCTTTTTGTGTATTTTGTATGTAGGTTTGATCTTTGTTTGTTATGATCAATTAATATTTTGTACAAAGTGTTTATGTAAAGCAGAGCACTGCATCTGTAGCATCTTAGCTAGCTCGTCTGTGTTGCATGTCGCTAGCTTAGTGCTACTTCTTGTTGTGCCATTAACTCTAAAATAGTTATTGAATCAAATGTTTACTTATGTAGGTAAATGTAGATGTTTAACAACCTGTTAGACTACACCAGAATGCAGGAAATGCAGGTCGAGTCATTGTTAGCACTGGGGGCTAAGCACCCCCTAAAGGTCAGCTTCTAGAATCGCCCCTGTCATGAAAAGCATTTTTAAACATCACAAATTTATGAGTTTCTGTTCAGTTTTCTGTATTCGCTCTTGTACACTTCAACAAAACGGCATGGTGAGTTTAGAAATATAATATTGAGCAAAGAACGTCATGAGAGACACTTCCTGCTACAAGAACTTGACAGGAGTAAATATCTGCTGTAATGATAAGTCCAGCTCACAGTTGTTAAAACCGTCATCAGACTGACACCAGTCACTGGAACGGCGTCAGCAGGACTGGACTCAATAAGACGCTGCGGCTTTTCATAAACGCACATCGTCAGAATCTCATTTTGTGTTCACACAGTGAAGAGAATACAATTGTTTCATGCAACTTTTTAATCTTGGCTTCAGATTTGCTTGAGAAATTTGCAACCATTTGCATGTTCAACTTTTTTAATTGTCCTGCTGTTCTGTTTTCAGCCAACGTAAACAGAAAAACGTTTAAAGCCAGTGTGAGGCCTGGATACTTCGGAAGGAAAATGGTAAAGAAATACATAAAGCTGATTTAAAAATGTAATAGTTGTAAAAGCTGATTTTATTTGTGTTGTTTTTCGTCCTGGACGACAGGATACTGCTGATTTTGAGTGGATGATGTGGTTCTCCACCTACAGAGCACACATCATCTTTGCTCTGTCTGGACATGTGCTGTTCGCCAAGATCTGCTCCATGCTCGCTCCACAGGTGCATCAGTGAGCTGCTGCATGAGATTTGATCCAATATCTGCCACTGCGATTAATGATGCAAGTCATTTTCACAGCACAGGTCCTTGGTTTACATGGTGTATGGTGTTCTGGCTGTGTGGACCAGCATGGGGTGGACCTACATCACCCTCATGCTGTCCCACTGCATCCTGCTCTACAGCATCTCCTTGGTGAAAATCCACTGGCTCTGCTACGTCACAGGTCTTTGTACCCTCGCCACGTTCAGATGTGAACCCTTCGTGTCCTGGCAGGTAAGACACTTTCTACTTTTCTGCTCCAACGTGGAGGATTTTCCTCTGATGTTTTCAGCGTCTCTTCTCCACACAGGCAGGGTTTGTGGAGGGAGACTTTGAGCTGCGCCACGTTCTTTTCTACGGAGGCTGTGGGTTTACGATCATGCGCTGCATGAGCTTCGCTTTGGAGAACTGTGAACGAAAAGATGGCCACTACAACGTCCTCGAGCTTCTCAAGTACAACTTCTACCTCCCTTTCTTCTATTTCGGGCCCATCATGACGTTTGACAAGTTTTACGCTCAGGTATGGGGACCAAGTTACTTCAAATTAATCCCAGCTGTTCTGATGAAGAAGTCGTCCAGGTCATGATCAATAAAAAACAAAAACAGCTGGACTTCTATGATGAAGTTGAAGACGCTTCGCTTCCCAGTACATAAGAGTGTAACGAGGCCTCCAGACATTTTGGTAAGATGGTAAGAGAAACGTCTACAGCTTCAGAAAAGAAGTCCAGCTGTTTTTGTTTCTTAACCTTTTATTTATTTATTTATTTATTTTAATCCCAATTATTCATGAAAATAATTGTATGTTGTTTCTAAAAGGTGCAATTTCTTTGTTTCCGTTTTTGGATGGGAATTGTATTTTAACAAGTTGCCCCAGTGAAACCATTAAGTAACTGCAAAATAAGTTGCCTAAAAAGTAAATGTAACATTGTTTGTAGTGCTCATCTCATATTTATCAGTCAGTACTATGAGCAATATAGAAAACATTAAGAATAGATGAACTGAAGGGTACAATTTGAGGTTTTACCGTATTTTTCAGACTATAAGACGCACTTAAAATCCTTAAATTTTCTCAAAAATAGACAGTGAGACTTAATCCGGTGCGCCTTATGTATGAAAAAAAAAAACCTTTCATTAATATTGCGCCTTATGGTCTGAACAATACGGTATTGTAAAATTAGACTTCTCACGTGCACCTTCATATCCATAAACATTAAAAATGCTCTTGAGGGTGAAGTTTGTTTCTTGTTGTGATGAGTTCGCTGTCTTCTGCAGGCCAGTAAGTCCGACCTGACCCGAAAAGAAAGGGAGATGTGGAATATCAGCCTGCAGGGCCTGGTCCATTTGGGAATCATTGTCGTAGTGGACGTCTTTTTCCACTTCATGTACATCCTCACCCTCCCAACTGACATGAAGCTGCTGAAGCGCCTCTCTGACTGGGCTCTGGGTACGTCTGTTTGAACAGCGTCAGTGGTTTGTGACACGTCATCGGTGTGGAAGTTGACTTGATGTACTTGCATCGTCTCCAGTTGGTCTGGCTTACTTCAACCTCGTCTATGATTGGGTCAAAGCAGCCGTCATGTTTGGAGTCATCAACACGGTGGCCAGGTTGGATCACCTGGACCCACCCAAACCACCAAAATGCATCACCATGCTTTATGTGTTTTCTGAAACGTGAGTGAAGTTTGCACATCTAGATCTGTTCTGGTTTGTAAAATAAGTGTTAGATTAATCTTTTTATCTTTAAAGGCATTTTGACAGAGGAATTAACGAGTGGCTGCTCAAGTGAGTGTTGCAGTGAATTTTTTACATGAAAGTCTCATTAAGGTGGAGATTCTGATGGGTCTGTGTCCTTAGGTATGTTTATAACTACCTGGGTGGAAAGCATGAGAATGTATTGGAGGAGCTGGCGGCGACACTTTGCACCTACGGTGTCACCATCCTCTGGTTGGGACCCTGCAAGGCGGTCCTGCTCTGGGCTTTCTTCAACTGTTTTGGGCTCAACTTTGAGCTGTGGACCGTCAAATTCTTTTCCCTGGAGCCTTTCGCCTCTTCTGAGGTTTGTTAATGGAGATTACTTTTGTGTTTTTGTGAACTATGCTTGTGTAAAAATGTTTTATTTACAGGTGGGAATGTCAGAGGCTATGTCCCGCCGCATAAGAGCCATCTTCAACACTTTCAACTTCTGGTGCATTGTGTTGTACAACTCAGTGGCTTTGAACAGTTTGGACTTTGCCAAGCTGGTCGCCAAACGACTCCTCCTCAAAGGTGGCTTTTTTTTTCAGCTTTGCACAACAAAGAGTTTTTCCTTCTGGCTTTACGTCAACTGTCGTTCCTCCACAGGCTTCCCTGTAACCACCATCGTCGTTCTGTTTGTGACCTACTGCCTGGTCCAAGTGATCAAAGAGCGAGAGAGGAGACAGGCCCTCACTGATGAGCCCGATCCTGTTCCTCCAAACGCTGCAACCAGCTCGTCCACTTCCGCAGCTGCACCCGTCGCGGCGCAGCCAGACGCAGAAACCAACAAACAAAAAGCAGAGTAGATTTGGAACTTTTTAAAAATGGATTTAGAAAATTTAAGGTGTGGGGCAAACAGTTATAGCCTAATTAGCTTTTATAAAAAAACATTTTCACAAACTTGAATTGTAAATAAATTAACAATATTCATACTTAAATGATATTTTGCACCTTTAAACATGTATTTGAATTTATAATACATCTGCTCACTGTACTGGAGCCAACTTAAAGGGTTTTAACTCTGTTGTGCAATAAAAGTGTTCAAATTGTTAATTTATAGAAAAAGACTAATTTTGCTCAAAGGGAGGAATAAACTTTTATTCACACTCAACAACTTGCTGTGGAGACGTCTCATCAGAAGTTGGTGGCTATTTCTTATGTTTGGTTCTTTTAGGAAATAACAGCGTTCATTGTGTTTTACATCAGCTTTCAATCGTATGGATGCTGTTTCACAGATTTAGGCCTTGGGTTTTTTGCAGCTAAAAGTAAGGTGCAGAGGTGATTTTAAAAGCTTATCTCTAGCTGTCACTGCAAAACACTTCATGCACAATTTTCCACCTTTTCTGTAGATTAAATCCTGGGGGGAAAAAGGACCATCAGTGTAAAAAATGTTAAACATAGCACCTATCATTCAGAGTAAATTACTCCAAATTACTGTCTGATGCATGCTCAATAATCCAGGTAGATAAATCTAACAAGGTTAAGTCAGGTCATCTGGACGGATTCTTGCTTGAAATTCCTCTTTTATCCAAAAGACTTCTTCAGTCGGAGGCACTGTAACAATTGAATAAAAGATGAATCATTTCAACCAAGAAGAATCCATCCAGGTGACCTGACTTAATCTTATTAGACTGTAAATTACTGTTTCCTTACTGGTTAGGAGGAAAGATATTTCACTTAATGGGAAATCTGAAAATTAGTAACTCTGTATTAAAGTATCTACAATGTTGTCTCTGGTTCAGGAGTGGCTTGACTTGAGGAATGTAGCATTTGTAGTCCATGTCGAGGATTTATGTGCATGTTGTGCATATGTTCCCAATATGGAACTTTATCACAATATTTAAATTTTCTTAGACACCAAATTTTGTTTTTTTTCATTATCTGTAATCCATAATCATAAAAATTACAAGAAATAAAGGCTTCACGGTGTGGAATAAATCTAATATGTGAGTTTCACTCTCTGAAGTGAGTGAAAAACAAAATAATGAACTTTTTCACATACAGTATTTTCCTTTTTTGTTTTGTTTTAGATGCACCTATAAGTGAATGCCAGCTCAAAGTAAAACACTTAAAATTCCAATTGATAGTTTTTTTTCCACCAGACGACCGGGTCCGGGAGAACCCTCATGCCCTGAAGGGACACATGCAACTGGATCGGTCATTTGGAAGATGATGTTCCTGTCTGTGCTGTCTGTTGAAGATGTAGAAAACGCATACATTAACATGGTTTCTGCTTTTTGGAATCAGCAGATACTTGGGTTATCAGCTAATAAGGAAGACATCGGTAGCAGTTTTGGCAATAGTAAAGCTGCCTGCCTTATGTGAAGGAATACTCCATGCTTCAAGCTCTCAGACTACGCTTTGCGAGCTCAACCGTAAGCTGGATGCAATTTCTGAGAATTGTGGGCCACTTACAGGTCCTATAACTTGCAGGTGTGAAGGAATCAGCCTTGGAGAAAGCTAATCAAGCACAGATCATCGTCCATGGATCTGGCTGTTTGGATTCGCCATCGACTACCAGCAGAACTGAAGTCTGGCCGCCCAGAACAACTGTTGATCTGAATTTGGCCTCCCTTGGGCAGGCCAACTTATCTCAAATTGCTCCTGGAGGATACATAAACTAGAATCTCTGTGTCCCCTCACAAGGACATCCGTGGCCTTATCAAAACTGCATCGCTGATAGAAAACTAGAATCGTGCCACTCAAGGTGGCTGCGTGTTGGAGTAGCTCTTACAATCATTCTGAGATTTTGCTTTTGAAAACTTTAATTCCTCTTTATTTCTGGATGTAAATCACTTTTTTCAGATGATTACTTCCTCTGGTATCAGATGGGCGGCTGGAAAGATTTTTACTGAAAGCTTTTGACTTTTGAGCATTAGTTATGCATAACCATAACAACAATGTGGATTCCTACAACTAGGAGCTGCTAATGAACATCTCAAAAGTTAAAATAACACCTCAACTACAGTCCCAAACCCCAAATGAGTAGAAAAGGAGGCGCCATGGATGCATTACCGTCTACCTGGATGCGGTGCTTGAGTGCCTGACCGCCGAGAACTTGGAGGTGGTGGGAAACGGAGCTCATGACAGCGGGAGGACTACTCAGGGAGGAGTTCTGCCCGGCATTCAGGCAGTCGTGCTGCCCAAGAGGACCGAGAGGCCTACTGGGTCTGGGTGGACGGATTGGCATCTGCAGCCAGTTTCTTCGGATCCGCTGTGGTATGGACCGCTACAGCATCTAGAACAACTCTTAATGAAACCAAGATGAGCTACAACAACAATTAACTTCCCTTTGGGGGTAATAAAGTATTTTTGAATTGAATTGATAGACACTGGACCATCTTATCAGAACTTTGTAACGTTCTGGTCCATGGACAAGTCGCCACCTTTGTTGACCTCTATGCATAAATGTATTATGTCATTGTATGTTGCGAGTGTGAGACATGATTATTTTTTTGGCTTCCTCCACCCTCGTGTTCTCTTTTCCTCATCTGCTCTCTAAGTTTTATAGCAGGTCTCTCTTGTAAATGAATCTTTGAGGCTCAATGGGAACTAACCTGTATAAATAAGGGTCTAATAATAATTAATAAAAATCTAAAAATGTCAAAAGGTTATGATCAATATCTTACCTGTTGTAGACAGCTTTCTGAACACTCGTAAATGTGGTCTGGATTAAACTATTAATTCAAACTGAGGTTGCACACTATCTACAACTAAAATATTGTGTTAAAGATAGCTCACATCCTCAGTTTGGATAAATAGCTTAATCCTGACCAGACTTACGAGTGTTCAGAAAGTTGCCTACAACAGGTAAGATGTTGATTAATCCCAACTTGTCCATTAAATCCCATTTTAAACAATCTATGCTTTTTTTTTTTTTTTTTTTTTTTTTTTTTTTTTTTTTTTTTTTTTTACAGAAAATCTGCTATCGCCAAATTGTTCCATTTAAATCGAAATAATAATTGTGGAAAATAAGGAGCATGTTTATTGTTTACAGTAGATTTTAGTTTGTAGCACCAAACAAAGAAAAACGCCCGCGCTGAGCAGGAGGCTGAGACGAGTCAGTGACAAAGACTAACAGAGTCCGCTCTGACTCATGCTGGAGATGTTTCCAGTGAACCAGTGCGTCAGCTGTCTGATTGTGGGGACACACTCACAGACTGGGAAAACAGGAAAGAGATGCTCATATTGCATTTCAGCATGCCAGAATAAAGCCCATAGCTCTACAGCGAGCTCCTGGTCTGAAAATAACCTTCCAGTTGGAGCTCAGTTGAAGGCTCAGGACAGCTGAGGAAGTGGGCTGTCCCTGGATTCAGCTGGTGAACCCACGCTGCGCTTTTAAATCCACTTTCCAGACTAGAAGCCGCTATAAAGACGACCCACTTTTGTTTGGTCTGCAGGCTGGTGAAGACTTGTCAGACTTCTTTAAAAAAAAAAAAAAAATGGCCCTGCCTGTGAACCCCATGGATGAGCCCAGGATGTACCAGCAGACTCTGCTCCAGGACGGCCTCTACGACTTGTTGGAGAACGACAAGCTGGTTGACTGCGTGCTAAAGATCAAAGACAAGGAGTTCCCCTGCCATCGTCTGGTGCTGTGTGCCTGCAGCTCCTACTTCCGCTCCATCTTTCTGTCGGACCTGGACGAGAGCAAAAAGAGAGAAATTGTGCTGGAGGACGTGGAGCCTGGCGTCATGGGCCTGATCCTGAAGTACCTGTACACCTCCATCATCAACGTGACAGAGCAGAACGTCCAGGACATCTTTGCTGTTGCTAACATGTTCCAGATTCCTTCCATTTTCACAGTTTGTGTGTCTTTTCTGCAAAAACGCCTGAGCCTGAGCAACTGTCTGGCCGTCTTCAGGCTCGGCTTGATGCTGGACTGTCCCAGGTTGGCCGTCTCCGCCCGAAACTACGCCTGCGAGCGCTTCCAGCTTATCTCCAGAGACGAGGACTTCCTCCAGCTGCACCCCAGTGAGTTGGCCGCCATTTTAATGAACGACAAACTGAACGTGGAGTCAGAGGAGGCCGTATTCGAGGCCTTGATGAACTGGGTGACCCGGGACACTGAGAACAGACTGAAAGAGCTCCCAAACTTGCTTGACTGTGTCCGTTTGCTTCTCGTCACTGACGATTACCTGAAAGAGAAAGTGGAGAAGCACAAACTGATCTCGTCCAGTCCAGAGCTCCAGGAGAAACTCCAGCTGGTTAGGGATGCTCGTGCTGGCAAAATGCCAGAGGTTAAAAAAGAAAAAGACAAGAAGGAGACCGATGGAGCAGACAAAGATGGAGACAACGACGAGGAGGAGGGTCTTTTACCGGCTATTCTCAATGACAACCTGCGATTTGGGATGTTTGTCAGGAACTTGATGCTGATGGTGAACGATGCAGGCGCTGTGGCCTACGACCCATCGGGGAATGACTGCTTTGTGGCAACACTCTCCACACAGGTCCCCAAGAACCACTCCAGCCTGGTGACCAGGGAGAACCAGATCTTTGTGGTGGGAGGATTATTTGTTGATGAAGAGAACAAGGAGAATCCACTGTGCTCCTACTTCCTGCAGGTAAGAAAAGAACTTCACAAAGAGGAGAGGGTGACACATTTAAGACCTTAAGGTCACATCAGTGTTTTAAAATTATCGTAATTTTCAGACTATAGAGTGCACCTGAGTATTCATTCATTCATTCAACCTTTATTTAGGCAGGTTAATCCCATTGAGCCTCGAGGACTCATTTACACGAGAGACCTGGCTACAAA
>JARVLU010001196.1:35411331-35435826 GCA_031762415.1 Simpsonichthys santanae | reverse complement strand
AACTCAAGTCCCCATCCAGGGCCTGACAGCAGGGCAGCAGCACCAGCTGCAGGTAGTCGGAGCACAAATCCATACTCTGTCCTCCATCACTCAGCCCTCGCCTCAGCAGAAACAGCTGCTGGAGAAGCTGCACCAGGTACCGCTCCCAAGAAGAACGTTTGATTTTAAACGTGTACAATTCTGAATTATCCATCATTATAAGCTGTGTTATGGCTTTAGCTCTCCACTTTTTATCACCCACCATCATAAAGGGAGGGCAATCATATGTTTGTCTTTCTGACTGTTAGCAAAATATCTCATGAATAGCATCATAGATTTTAGTTGAGCTCTCAAAAATGAATCATTGGCTGTAAATCAACAGCAGCCAACACAAAATGGTTCCAATTCTGTCCTGTTTCCTCATTCTCTGCTAAACCTTTGTGTGGTAGTAGCTGAGAGTCTTCCCCATCGCTAACTCTGAGCACAAACGAGGACTTTGTGTAAAACTTGGATAAGCATTTCTTCAAGATTTGCTAGGTTCACGTTTAATTTTTAAATTTGTTTACTATATTAAAATGCAAGCTATTTTAAACTGTTCCCATCAGTTAATTATCTTTAAAACAAACCTAATTTTTTTTATCATTTTTTTTTTTTTTTACGTGAGTATGTTTAAATGTTGCATCTTGGCTGATTTTCATTGTAGGTTTGGATTAAACACTCAGTTTATTTATAATTTGGAGTTAGGAGGAAAAAAGGGGAATAATTTCTTTAAAATTTTCCAGACTGTCTTGTAAAATTTTAATGTGGACCTAAGTAGTTTTTTGAGAATTTATTTTTAATGTTTTTATTTGCATACTGGTTTTGATTTTGCCTCTGATTTTCAGTTCAGTTTTCTATCTTGTAAACTGGCGAACAGGGCAACTTAAATACTGAGGCAGTTTGTTGTCAGCAGCCTGACACAAATAAATAAATATATATTTTGGTGTTTTTTTTATAAACAAAATAACAAGTCGGTTCATAAATCAGCTAAAAACTTGACATTCAGCTGAAGATCGATGCCCTTTTACATTTTTCTGGGATGTTTTCTAACTTTTTACTCATTTGCTTAAATTTATTTTGGTTTGACAGTTTGTCTTTTTATCCCCAGTTTGCTCAGATTAATATTTCAGCAGCAGCTGAGTGAAAAACAGGTCCAACATTTTTTTAAAGGTCTAAAATAAAAAAGGCTTGGATTGTTGTTAAATTGACTTTTTTAAAGTCTAGCTCTTTATAGCCCCTGAAACATTTCCTTAATGAAATGCATATCGCTTGGCACCTTGCACGTCAGAGTTTTAGACGAAGCTCTCGTTTGATCTGTTAGTGATCAGAGTGTGTGTTGAGGATGACTCTCAGCTACCACCACACCACATTTTAGCTCAATATCTGTTTAAAACGACAGTTATTGTTATATTTGTGATTGTTAAAGTTAATTTATTGTGGCAGCCATCTTGATTAGAGTTGACTCTGCAAGTTAATCACTAAGTTTAAGTAAAAACCCGTCCACGACGCATGAGATGTTTTGCTAACAAGACACAGACTCGGATGTAGCCGATTGGCAGCCCACTTGATGTGAAGTCCCGTTCATGAAATGTAAGCGAGCTCGGTCGCTGTGTCTCCAGGTCCAGCAGAGCATCATGCTCCAGGCGAAACCTCAACCTCAAGCCACGAGCCAGTTCAACTCCCAGCAAGACGTGCCTGTTGATAAAGTGATGATTACATCATCATCTTCGGGGAGCGAGGAAGCACCTGCTCAGCTTCCCACGATGCTGCAGCCGACCTCGGTGCTCATCAAAACTCCCGCCACAGGTAAGATCCTTCTGAGTATCGGTGATGGAAGCAAGAGAACCGTGTTTTTAATAGTTTTCCGCCCTTCTGTTGCAGCTTCAAGTGACTTACAGGTATTCTCAGGAGTCCAAGGGCCAGCTGGAGCAGCGGTGAATCAGACTGTCCCTCCTGTCAGCCTTACTCAGCCTACACAGGTTGCTCTGCACATCTCGTCCCGTTCAGTGCACATTTTCAGGATATGTCATTATTTTATTTAATTTTTATTACGTTCTGAACGTGACATCTTTGTTTATTTCTGCACAGGTTCAGCCAAAGCCAGGAGTGATCAGCTCAGTCGGGGGTGTGACTCTGGGGAAGGGTGGGATGAAGATACAGGTGTTAGGACCTGCCTTGTCTCAGATGCCTGCTCCACAGCCCCCGGCTCCGGTACAAACTCAGGTAAAGGGCGATTATTTGGCTCTAAAATATTTTACGTGTTTGTGCACCGAACAGATTTTAATCGCTGCCTTCCCCGTCAGCTCACATCACAGACAACAACGGTGAAAATGCCTTTAAGTGTGGAGCCCAGTAGAGAAGCCAGGTACGTGCTGAAGGCGTTCTCAGAGCTTTTATTTACCCGGCGGGCTTTTAGCGTCTGCCTGCGGGTGTTTATTTTGTTTGTTAACAAAATGTCTCATAACCGCTGCATGGACTTTACTGATGCAGCAAGGAGGCGAGCGACACTCATCTCTTGAAGAAATGTTTAATTTCTGTTTTTAAATGTTTTGTGTGTGTGTCGACGCTTCGCTGCAGAGTGTTGGAGCAGCTGAGAAAACATCAGGGTTCAGTGCTTCACCCCAACTACGGCGCTCCGTTCAACTCGTTTGACGACACGCTGCACAGACTGCTGCCTTACCACCTCTACCAGGGAACTGCCAACTCCGCTCAAGATTATCAGAAAGGTAGCTAAAGCATCAGCCGAGCGCCGAACGGCTGAAAGCAGCTGAAACTGAACTGTTGAACACAACTCAAAGTACTTTTAGCAAAACAAAAGCTGAAATTAGCTGAACGAGAGCTAAATCCTAAAACTATCCCAACAGGAGTGAAAGGCTAAAACTAGCGGAATAGTTGCTAATAGCTAAAATTAGTAGAACTTGAGCCAAAACCTAAAGGTACCAAAACAGAAGCCGATAGATAAAATTGTAAAAAACAGTAGCTAAAAGTTAAAAATAAGAAACAGTAGCAAAAAAGCTAAGACTAGCATTATGGTAACTAAAAGCTAAGTCCACCAAAGACATAACTGAGAGGTAAAACTTTTGGGACTTTAGTCAAAATCTAAAACCAACTGAACAGTAGCTAAAACCTAAAATTAGTACAACAGTATTTGACAGATAAAATGATCAGAACAGTAGCTAAAGCCAACAGATCCTTAGCTAAAAGTAAGAAAAGCATTAGTTTAAAGCTAAACTTAGATAGCAGTAGCTCAAATCTAAAGCTAGGAAACAGTAGCTAAAAGCAAAGGCTAGCGAAACGGTAGCTGGAAGGTAAAATGATCAAAACAGTCAAAAACTAAAACTAGCAAAGCCGTAGCTTGCAGATACATTTATTAAAACAGCTAAAGCTTAAAACTAGCAAAACATTTTCTTTAAGCTAAAACTGAAACAGTAGCTCAAAGCTTAAACTAGCAAAACATTAGGTAAAAGCTAAAATCAGTTTAACAGTATCTAAAAGCTAAAATTGTAGCTAAAGTTAAACCATTTAAAAGTATAAAAGTTACAAATATCAAAGTCGTAGCCGAATCTTTCTGAACAAATTGAATGTTTGATACCTGAATGGCTGAAAGAGATGCAAATGTGCTGAAGTAGTTAGTGTGGCTTAGCATTTAAAAACATCTGGATGTTACCGTTAGCAGTGTGGGCACACAGATGTGGACACCCTGTCCTCACAAACATGTTGGTTGTCTTGGACACAGTGGACGATGAATTTGAGATGGTCTCCTGCCAGCTGCTCAAAAGGACCCAGGCCATGCTGGACAAATATCGTTACCTGCTCTTTGCAGAGTCCAAAGTAAGTTTATGACCCAGTTCTGTCCCAGGAGAACCGCCTGTTTTGTTCGGAGCTGATTTTGAACCGGCTGTTTTCGGTGTTTGCACCTGAGCAGAGACTGGGCCCCTCGGCAGAGATGGTGATGATCGACAGGATGTTCATCCAGGAGGAGAAGGTGGCCTTGAGCCAGGACAGGGTTTTGGCCAAAGAGCGACCAGGTACCTTTGTGTGGTTTGGTGTGTTTCTCAGGAGGAGCTCTGTGAATGACGTTCTTGTAATTTTGTTTTCGTTTTGATGATTTTTGCAGACGAGTTCGTGGCGACTGTGCGGATGTTGGAGAGCGGAGATTCATCCCAACAGAAGCTGTCGCCTCCTGAGGTCTCCTCGGTGACTTTAGGGTCATCGGTTTCTGCTCCTGCTCCGGTTCCTGCCGCTCCCGTCCCGGCTCCTTTACCCAACGTTGCACCAAACCCTCCTCTTGCTCCTACACCTCCTCCGGCTCCTGCTCCTCCTTCTCATTCCCCTTTCCCCCCAACCAAACTGGTTATAAAGCAGGGTGGAGGCGGAGCGTCGGTGTCCTGGTCCACCAGCTGTCCTCCTGCTGCGGCGTCCAAGCCCGCGGCCGAACCCGTCAGCCAAAGCTCCGCGTTCAGTCGTTCTCCCGCGGCGTCGTCTTCAGCCGACGACGACGACGCGCTCCCTCAACGCATCAGCAAACCGCCCATCAAGACCTACGAGGCTCGCAGGAGAATTGGCCTGAAGCTGAAGATCAAGCAGGACCAGACGGGTTTCAGCAAGGTGGTCCACAACACTGCCCTGGACCCGGAGCACACCCCCCAGCCCCAGCTGAGCAGCCGGTCCACATCAGAGCCTCAGGTTCAGCCAGACGCCGCAAAGACCCGCCTTCCATCGTCTCCTCCCTCTGTCAGAGCTCAGTCGCCCGTCTGCACAGCTGCTTCTGGGTTTTCGGTTACCATGACAACCACTCAGTGCAACCCCCCGCTGAGGGGTAACGCTCCCCCCGGTGCGGCGGCGTCCTCCTCCTCAACGCAGATGAACGGGACGTTAGAACACCACAGCTTGGGCGGGGTCAAACACAACCCTGCTTCAACCACCGCCCCCCCACAGACCACCTGCAGGCTGCCCCTTCGAAAAACCTACCGCGAGAACATCAGCCCCCGGGTCAGACCTGGGGTCCCAGGAGGAGAAGGGGATAGTTTGACCTACCCCAGAACCACGCCGTCTCTCCCCAGGCACGAGGCCTCCACCCCCCCCTCAGAGCGGACAGTGATAGCGAGCATAAAGGTGGATAAAAGAGACCGGGGGGGCTTGCACGCTCACACGGAGTCGAGCCACGACAGCGGCAACTTGGGGCTGGACCGAATGAGCGAGGTGTTTAACCGCGGAATCAAACCCGCGCAGCACCATCACCTCTCTCTGCTCCTGAACAGGGAGGGGGCGAAGGACCGGGGGGAGGAGCACACGGGCCAAGAGCCAGACGTCAGTAAATACAAAAGATTAAATGAAAAAAACCGACATAGGACTGGAAGGACATTCCGAATGGACCAACACGCCCCCGGCCCCCCCTCGCCGGAGCCCTCCTTCACTCGAGACTCTCTGCTTCCTGCCAAACGCTGCAAATCGGACTCCCCCGACATGGACAACGCCAGCTTCTCCAGCGGCAGCCCGCCGGACGACTCGCTGAACGAGCACCTGCAGTGCGCCATCGACAGCATCCTCAACCTGCAGCAGGAGCCCCCCACCTGCGGGCTTCACATCAAGGGGGGCGGCGGCAGGCCCCACCAACACCAAAGTCAGCGCCCGGGGGATCTGGCCGCCTCGTCTCTCAGACCTTCGGTCCCCGCCCCCTCGTCTGCTTCCCCGTCGTCCTCATTGACCCAGCACCCTCAGGTCGGGGGCCGAGGGCACAATGGCAGCCTGGTGCCCCAGACTCAAAGCAGATAACAGACCCTCAGCCTCAGGCTGGACTGACGGGGGGCGGGGTCACTAAGACGGTTTAGGAGGCACTGCAGCATCACTGCACTACTGTGCCGCGCTGCGTTGGGTGTGTTTGTCCCTTTGAATTGTCCAGACGTCTCTTTCTCATGCAGTCCCGACTTCCAGGTGGAATAAATGTAAAAACTGCAGCTTTTGGAACACGCTGACATTTTCACGTCGTTTCCTCCGGTCCTTCTTTAGATGAAAGCTGTTCTTTGTTCTGTTTCACTTTTTCTTTCTGTACGTGAACATTCCTGTCACGTGGTCCGAGCAGCAGCCTCTGTCCACAGAGCCGTGTCCCGCCGAGCGTCATCCAGGCAGCTCGTTTCAGCCGTTCACACGAGATCGACGTGAACACGTCTGAGGTGCGCCTGTTCAGTTTAACACAAAACGCTCATTGGCCAATCACACGGCAGCTAATCTCAGATTCAGGCGTCCAGACGCGGCGAAGACGACTTCCTGAAGTTTAATCTGAGCATCAGAACGAGGAGGAAATTAGGATTTTTATGATGTCAAACGTGCCGTTGTTTTGTTTTATTTATTGTCTTTGTTTATAAATTTTAAGATTTTCGTATTTTATGTTTTATTAACGACCTCTGGCGTCTCCACATGAATGATAGCAGACCTTCAGTTTCCACACATTAGTTACTGTTATTGACTCCTACAACTTACAGTTGCTTAAAACTGTCTGTTGCTTCTGTTTGACTTAGAGTTGCATTCAGGCCCAAAAACCCCGACCCAGTCTCAGCCCGTCGCCGTCATTTCCGAACCCCCACCCAACCCGACCCGACGAATTAACAGTAATTTAAGGTCCAAACCTGAAAAAAACACCCAGACATTTTTAATTTAGCTTTGACTGCTTGGATAGTTATTAACAGGTGGCGAATGCTCGTGGCAGAGGTCCATCAAAGCGCATTCAATCCCTGCCTCTGCCTGCATTCTGCATTATTCAGACACGGACCCCGCTCTGTCTGACATGTCGGATATTTTGTGATCTCACCTGTTCAGGTCGTCGGCCGCGCGCGTCCGCTGCGTGCAGCGGCTGAACGAACGTCCATTTGGGCGATGGATCACTTCCTGGCAGTAGTTCATCTGAAGCTTAACTGAACTTTGTACCAATTTCAAGGTCGGTCAACTCGCGGTGAATTGGCCGTGTGCAGCTGGTGAATGTATGGCAGGCCATGTTATCATATAATTGGATCGTGGCTGATCCCAACCTAATTAAAAGCCCAAGACCAGCCTGGCCCACCCATTAATCACATTATAACGGCCCGGCCCTAATCCGGGTTGAGCCGGGCCGGGTTTCAGGTTAGCAATGACATCTAGTCAGCGCACGGTCAAATAATCACGTGCGGCTGGTGACTATATGGCAAGCCATGTTGTCCTATACTGTAATTGGCTTGACACCGACTCGCACATTAAGCACATTATTATGGCCTGACCCGGCTCTAATCCAGGTTCAGATTAGAAATGACAGCTCCACTTTAGAGTAAAGCAGCGCAGTGGTTAGGGCGGTCGCAGGCTCACCTCCCGGCCTTTATGGAGCGTGCATGTTCTCCTCGTGCCTGTGTGGGCTCTCCGGGTCCCACAGACCATAACCAAGCCTGTTCATCAATTTTTAGATTGGTAGCACTAAAATGTCTCCAGGTGCGAGTGAGACTATGAACGTTTGTCTCTGTGTCCCACTGACGGACATGTGACCTGTCCATGGTGCACGCTGCCACTCACACCATTAATATGCACAGTACATAACGTTTGATTTGTGTCAAATGTGCTGCTCTGAGTATTTCAGGAACTGCTGATCTACTGGGATTTGAACGCCCAACCATTTCAGGGGTTTACACAGATTCAACCTTTTTCTAATTGTTAAGTTTCATTGGATCTTTGTGAACTGTAGCCTCAGTTTCCTGATCTCGGCTGACGGACGTGGCTCTCGTCTTCTGCTGCTGCAGCCCGCCTGCTTCAGAGCTGGACTTCTGCAGATCCTGGGATGGAACCAGTTATTTTAGCCACCTTGACCTTTCTGTAGTCTACAACTATGACGTCAGCCAGGCGTTTTCCTCCACAACCGCCTCTTATTAGATGTTTTCTCCTGTTCAGGCCCTTAAACCTCTGAGATGGTTGTACGTGAAAACCCCTGCTAGATCAGCCGTTGCTGAAATTTCCAGCAACCGTGTCTAAAATTTCTGAATTCCCTTTTTGTTTCGTCTGATGCTCAGTTTGAACCTCAGCGAGTCGTCTCCACCGCGGCTCCTCTACATCAACTGTTCTGCTAACTCGTGATTGGCTGATTAGTTATTAGCATTAACAACGGATTGGTCGGACCTAACGAAGTGTCCGGTGTATGTGATGCTGTAATAGTTGCTGTGTTCTTGCATATTTGACTCTTACAAAGTTAATCTGCCTTACACTTTCAAACGCCGTGTTCATCACAGTTCTCCACTTCCACCAAGAACATGTTTCTGCCTGTATGTAACCTGAAGGCTCAGTCGCTCTCAAAGCGGCAACGTTTTCACGTTTTCTTGACAAAATGGAGCCTCGTTCACGTCTGCATCTCAAAGACGTGCAAGTCAAACGCATCGGAAAGTAATTTGCAATATTGTCGGGTAGTTTTCTCTGGTCCTGTAACAAACACCATGATGTCAGAATGTAAATCATGCTCGTTTCAGCTCCTGACGTCTTGTTTCCAAGGTTTTATTTTTTATTTTTTGGGGTTTCAGACCACACCTGGCGCTCTCGTGTCTTGCTGCCGCTCGTGTTGCCAGGTTGGAGCGTTATGCATTTCGGTCAGCAGGGGTCAGGCCAGTTTGAACTCGTTTTCAGTGTTTTTCAGCTTTCTCCCTTTAGTTTCATCTTTTTTTTTTTAATTTTTTATATATTTTTATGTTTTAGGCCTGGTGGACAATTCAAACACAGCACAAGCATTGAAACGGGGAGAGGAAAAAGGAACAATAATAATGTACAAAAAAGACCGGAAAAGAGAATTTGAAGTATAGTATTACAGATTAATTTTGTATTGTATTTATTGTGTATAATGACACTTTTTAAAAAGAAATGTACATTTAGTAAAACTGTAAATTAAACCTTGCTTCTTTTATGAAACAGCCGAGCTTTCTTCTGGTCCTTTTCCGTAGCCGTGGCGTGCGTTCCTGTAGATGACTAACAGTTTTATGAAGGGCCGCGGTGGCGTTTGTTCTCCGTCGGGTTGCCAGCAGGAGGTGCAGGAGTCAAGGCAGGAGGTCTGTGAATGCATGACATGTTGGTGCAGATTTAAGTTTGGGGAAGGAAAAAAAAAAGTTTGAAAACAAGGCGTGAGGTCATATGACTTGAAATATGCAGATGTTTAAAAAAAAAAAAAAAGGCAGCTCCACCCAAATTATTTATTCACAACACACACACACACACCAGGGTGCAGGTCCACGCCCTCTGACCACTGCTCAGCTCATCCCTCTGCAGAGCGTTACTGTGCTGCCAGGCATCGCTGCAAGAGGAGGTCCGTTGGAGACGACAGCCAGCAGAGCGAGGACCCCCGCCAGATCCAAGCTCATCTGAAATGCATTAAACCCCCGGAGAAGAAGGATCCTCTGTCATCCAGCTCCACAGAGGCCTCCTATTCGCTGCCGGAGGTACACCCAGCAGCAGCTGCTCCTCCAAGACCAGCTTTTGTTGTTGAGTTTTCCACTCCAGAGGACAAAAGTGGAGAGGGGGAGACCAGAAGTTCTCAACGACTCGGTAATTTCTGCCTTTTTAAACTTTAAAAATAGAACAAGCAAAGAAATGATCCACAAAGAGTTTTGTTAGATCATAATGTGATTTTGATGAGAATGTGTCTTGGCTGACAAATTAATGAGAGTGGTAATTTTCTGTTGTTCCTTGCTGACATTTTAATGGTATGAAAGGATTAGTTTAGAAACTTGTTGCTCCAGCAGGCGATAACTTTGTTCCAAGTTCAACCCTGTGCTGCAGAAGCCCACAAAGTGTTTTCCACCATCTTTCAGCTGTGCAAACAGATCCCAGAGCCTTAACCAAACTTCACAGGACTCTCCTTAAATCTGCTTTTACTCTTTCCGTTCAGTTGGAGCAGACTGCTCGTATGTGATGGCAACTTTTAATGTCTCTCCAGAGTTCGCCATTTTGACTTTCCATACTGGTCTTATGACATGTCAGGACTGTGCTCCCAGTTCTCCTCAGGGCAGATTTATTCTTTTGCTCAGTTCGAATGGGATTTGCTAAAGAGGTTTTCCACAGATGAGTTATCGCCCGCTGACACGTTTCTGATCTCTTCGCCTCTGGGTTCTTTAATGAGTTCGGCCTCCAGCTCTAACCCAGTGTTTACATCTGAAACCTCGTTTCTCAAAGGGTTCTGCCAGATGTGAATAAAACAAGAATGCAGTGATTGGCAAATCTGCTCCGAATGGAACAGAGTACAGTAAATGTATCTTTACATGAAGAAGCTGTACTTTATATTGGTAATAAACAAGTTTGAATTTTATGGGAGCAACATATTAAGACAGTTTGGCTGTAAAGGTGAGTGATATGGAGCATTTTCTACTAAATGAAGTGAACTGTCAACAGTTCATTAAGAGGACTGGGGATAAAAAGAGCATTTTAGAAGTAAAGATGGGCAGAGGATCACCAGTTTGTGGAAAACATACCAGTAGATGGAAACTCTTTTAACAGCCAGACCATTATTCAGAGAAATTTTAAATGTAACTGGGCTTGATTTTGTCGTTCCGCCTGTTTTGTTGATATTTGCACATGGATTTTTATTGTTTGCCAATTTTGTGTTGTGTTTTATTTTTCTCGCCACCTTGCTACGAGGAACATTTCCCTAAGGAGTCATTAAGAGTGATGATGATGATGATGAAACAGACAAAATTAGTAAATGTAAAAAAAAAAAAAAAAAAAGTTTAAAATCTCCGGTGATCTACAGTTCATAGTATCATCAAAGGTTTTCAAGATTCTGTGGAAACTCTGAGCTGAAAGTCGATATTGGCTGGTGCTGATCTTGGGGCCCTCAGGGGCCACTGCACTAAAAACAGGTCTGGTTCTGTTCTGGGCTCAGGAACACCTCCATAGATCCTTTTCTGTAAACACAGCGCCATCCACAAACTGATTAAAGCTCTATCAGGCGTAGAAGAAGAAGAAGGCGTATGTGAACACCATCCAGAGCCGCTGCCGTCTTCTCTGGACCAGGGCTCGTTCAAAACGGACCGGGTCAACATGGAGAACTGTTCTGTGCTCAGATGTGAGATTCTTCTTGAAAAACATGGGACGGTCTGTTTAAAGAGGGGAGGCGGCATCAGAGAGTGGTTCAAACGCCTGCCTCTCTGATAGTATGGGGGTGCATTAGTGCTTCTGTCATGAGCGGCTTACACATCTGGAAAAATGTATGTGTTTTAGAACATCTGCTGCCACCCATCAAAAACAGAACATAAACAAGTGGAGTCCTCCATCAGATAAGAAAAGGAAAACATTCCACACAAAAGGTTTCCTCAGATCCTGCAGACTGTTGTTAACCCTCCTGCTGCCCTTGGGTCAAAACTGAGCTCTTGGAGGTCATTTTGACTCAAGGACAGCAAGAGGATGAGAAGAATGATTTACTACAGGAAACATGGTCCTAGAACAATGTTTTTAGGACGAGTTGCTGCCGTCAAGTTAAATTAATCTTATTTTCCCTAAATAAAATTAACTTTTTCAGACATTTATATGTTTACTATGCTCCAATGTGAATAACGTAAGGGTTTATTAGATTAGCAAATTATTGGTTTCGGTTTTGAATGAACTTTTTACACAACGTCCCAACTTTACCAGACATCAGATGTAAGCTGCACTAAAAAGATTATTACCAAAGAATGAAATGCGTTGTTCTATTTAAAGGCTTCACCCTCAAAGTCTTTCTCTTCCTTGAACGGCTGCTCATGTTCTCCTGAGACGATCTGCAGGGAGTAATTCTCTTTTTACTGTAAGGAAATGAGCTGTGCGTGTGCAAATCCTGACGCTGGGGTTGGGTTTGCAGGTTTTCCAGCCTGAACAACAACGTTTTTCCAGGCGAGCACTCTTAATGCTCGGCAGAGTTCAGATTCCTCATCTTTACTCTAGATCCTACCAGGAATAAAAACATTTATTTTGGCATGTTATTAGCCTGATATTTCCCCTCCGCATCCGTTTTATCTGTCCTTTTTTTATGTTGTTTGTTTTCATCCACTTTCAGGTGCTGAAGGTTGTTGTTGTGGGGACACGGGGAGAAACTTCCAGCTTCAGCCGTATCATTCGTCCTGCTGTGTACAGAAGAGGCCTCAAGGACAAGTGGGCAGCTTTCATATAAATACAGGAAGCACCTGAAGGTTCCCTTTTGGTCAGTACGCTCGGTACAACTCAAATGTATGGGGATTGCACACTCGCGAGACCTAACTTGAAGGGTAAGCATGCACTCAGCAGCATGCATGCGCACTCGACCAGAGGTAGTCACATTCAGGCCCAAAAAGTCTATGACCCAGCCTGTAGCCATCATTTCCAAACCCCGCCCGACTTGACGAATTAACAGTAATTAAAGGTCCGAATCCGAAACCACCCTGACATTTTTAATCAAGCTTCGACTGCTTATGTAGTTATTAACGGTCAGCTGCCGAATAAAAGGGGCAGAAGATCGGAGCTGCGTTTGTCCTTTCATGGTCAAAGTGCATAAAATCCCTGCTTCTGCATGATTCAGACACGGACCCTGCTCTGACCTGTCTGCTTTGGGATCTCACCTGTTTGGGTCATCGGCCGCGCGCGGCCGCTCAGTGCAGCGGCTGAACGTCCATTTGGGCGATGGATCACTTCCTGGCAGTACCGGTAGTCCCATCTGAAGCTTAACTGAACTTTATTTTGCCTCTTTCAAGGTCGGTCAGCTCGCAGTGAAATGACCGTGTGTGGCTGGTGAATGTATGGCAAACCATGTTGCCATATAATTGGATAGTTTGGCAAACCATGTTGCCATATAATTGGATAGTATGGCAAGCCATGTTGCCATATAATTATACTGTCATTCGCGCGCATCCGCTGGATCATCAGCAGATGCGCGCAGAACAGATCTTGGCCCATCCAGCACATTATTATGGCCCAGCCTGGCCCAAATCCGGGTCGGGCCAGGCCAGGCTTTGGGCCCGGGTTAGAAATGACAGCTCTAACCAGAGGTATGGCCACTTCATGGGTCACATATGTCAAACTCAAGAGCCATGGGCCAAATCTGGTCCCCCAAGATGATAATTCAAATGGAAAATATTGTATCTCTTCTAAATTTTTCTTTTAAAAAACTGATAAATATATCATTTAGTATAGACTTCTCTTACCAGCTGGCTAACTTTGCAGCCAGAAAGATGGTTGGATCATTCTGTCATTGTTGATTCTGACATGGAAAGAGTAACAGAAAGTCAGCTGAGACACACCAAACTCTTGTTCGTGAACCTGAAACCAAGAAAAGACATTGGGTATCGGACTTGAGTTAATGTATCAGCTGAAAGTGGCCCGTGGCTCAGACAAAGTTTATAAAGTTTGGCTCCTATTGGTAACTGAGTTTGACACCCCTAAAAGGAATCCCAGTGGCAGACATATGCACCAACTGGGCATCTCCTCACACATTCATAAAATTCTACAGCTTGGACGTAACAACCCGTGACGTGACCCAAGCTGTTGTCGAGAGATGAACATCTTTCCCCTTGTCAGAACGTTGTTGTCTAAATCTTTCTGCGTATACATTTTCAGGGCGTGATGGTAGCTCCCCATACATTTGTGTTGTACCTCGTTTCTCTCCCTCAGGGATCAATGGTTATAACCTCCAGTTTCCCCTGGTGCACCTATGGGGAACTCAGATCCAAACAACTGACATTGATTTCTTACCATTATCTCATTAGCCATTGAAGATGTCACGCTGGGGGCGTAAAGATGTCAAGAAGGCACCCGAGGTGATTCGCACTGTGACAGAAGGGCTGAAGTCCTTGTACCGTAAGAAGCTGTTGCCTCTGGAGCAGTATTATGGTTTCCACGACTTCCACTCTGCCAGTTTGGAGGATGCAGACTTTGACAACAAGCCCATGGTGCTGGTTGTGGGACAGTACTCCACCGGAAAAACCACGTTCATCAAGTAACCTGCTCAGTTTTTTCAGTTTTACCTGTCGTCTGTGTCATTTGTATTCAATTCAAGCACCAGAATTATGTGTGGCCAACAGGTATTTGCTGGAGCAGGAAATTCCAGGGAGCAGGGTGGGTCCTGAACCCACCACCGACTGCTTCACTGCCATCATGCATGGGGAGGTGGAGGGGGTCATACCAGGGAATGCCCTGATCGTGGACCCCAACAAGCCTTTCCGGAAACTCAACCCATTTGGAAACACCTTCCTCAACAGGTGGGTCTGTTCTCGGGGCTTTGTAAGGGCTCCCTTTCAGGGAGTTGGTGTGAAGACGGCACAAGGCGGGCAGACTGTGTGTGAGGCGAGCGGAAAGTTTGTGGAAAGTGTTTTAGCTGTTTGGAATTTCAACCGCTTGTGCCAAATTTCAGAGTGAGGAGTCACTTGCCTTATTTGTGGGAAAAAAATGGAGAAAGGGAGCGACAGGACCAGAGGGGGTGATGAAAGTGGATGTGTTCAGATGAGAAATATATTGTAAACACAAGGTCAAAGGACTACACAGCTCCTCAGGGGAGGGGAGACTTGGGAGCTTTGCAGATCTGAAGTTTATTTTCTGGACTGCCAGTTTTCTGTGCACATTTTTCCACACTCTGAGAAAACAGTCTGATGTTGTACAATGGCAAGCTGAAAGCCACCAGAAGAGGCTCCTGCTAATGGGGGCTCCGTCTGATGCAAGTTTTTCCATCAGGGTCATGTTCATGAATGTACTTGCGTCTTCTTTTGCGTTGGACTTCCTGTTCTGGGGACCCGTGGACCCGTTAAGCTCTTAAACAGCAGGAAGTGGTGTTGTTGTTACAAGCCTCAGATCGTTAGCAGATCTTATTGTTTGATTCTGGCAGTGATGGTCATTTTTCCTTCAGGAAGCCCAGAGGAGAGCGAGGCAGACCTGCACACAATGGGCCAGCAGTGGGAGGGACTGGGTGGAGATCTGGGGAAAGAAAATAAAAAGTTGAAGCCTTCCTTTGATCACACTGGACCTTTAAAAAATAAAAGCTAACCGCAAATTAATCATTGTTTTTCTGTTTTTAATGATTGCGGTTCAAAGAATAGTTGTTCTGCAAGTTGTGAAAAACAAATAAAAACAATTAAATAAATCACAATCGCAAAAACACACATTTTATTGACAATAGAGCACAGTTCATTTAAAATGGACCAAAGCAAAGTGGGAAACTGTTCTGTAGTCAGATCAATTAAAAATTTAAATTTCTTTTTGGACACCATGGACTCAAGCCCTCTGTTCTTAAGAGGAGAGGGACCATCTGGTCCATTATCAGCACATATTTCAAAAACCTGCCTCTCTGTTGGTATGGGGGTGCATGTGTGCACGGGAAGCTCGCACATCTGGAAACTCTCCTTTAATGCAGGAAAGTATCTACAGGTTTTAGAACAATACAGCTCCAACAACTGGTCTCCTCAGGTCCTAGTTGTTTAGAGACTGTTGTTAAAAGAGGAGGAGATGCTTCATAATGGGAGTTATGGACCTGGAACAACTTTTTTGTGGTGGCTTGAATATAATATTGGGATTACATGAACAGCTCTGAAATAATTTAAATCATATTTATCTGATATATTACAGTCTCTAAATGTAAACAATGAATCTTCTTCTTACATCAAAGTTAGTCATGGAGTTCCTCAGGGTTCAGTGCTTGGACCAATACTCTTTAGTTTATCTATGCTTAGGTAAAGTTATTAAACAGCATGTTATAAATTTTCATTGTTATGCTGATGATGCACAGTTATATTTGGTGAGTTGTTGCCATAAAATTAAAAATATAATTTGTTTGCTGTTGTATTGAGAATAAAATATGGGATTATGAGATTTGCAAACCATTTTCTTTTACATTTTACACAACGTCCCAATTGTTTTTGGAACTGGTTTGTGAACGTGACTTTTCCCTGTGTCTTGATGGATAAACCAGATTCCAGTGTGCCCAGATGCAGAACCAGGTCCTGGAGAGCATCAGCGTCATCGACACTCCGGGGATCCTGTCCGGAGCCAA
Source organism: Simpsonichthys santanae (assembly GCA_031762415.1). Taxonomy (NCBI): domain Eukaryota; kingdom Metazoa; phylum Chordata; class Actinopteri; order Cyprinodontiformes; family Rivulidae; genus Simpsonichthys; species Simpsonichthys santanae. The sequence continues at coordinate 35,419,832 of JARVLU010001196.1, read as the reverse complement.
GCAGAGAGTGAGCCGAGGTGAGCGGGGTGACAAAGGTGAGGAGAGGGCATGGGGTGGGGTGCAGCAGAGCTCCCTGATCATCATCATCATCATCATCACCCAACAAACTCATCTCGACTAACTCACGAGACCCGTTTGTTCTGTCACCGTAACTGCTTGGCAGCAGGACACTAAGCAGCCATAAACTCATAATGAAGAACAGATAGAAACTCTGTCAGCACATCTGGAGGAATGCACTGTTGAGAAACAACCACCATCATCTTCATCTTGCAACATTTTCTACACTCCCATCTCCAAGTAATTCATTATTACTTCAATCTGCACAAAAAGACTAACACTTGTAAAAAAAAAAAAAGGTCAAAGCAGCCAAAGCATTGAAAACACGTTTTCTAGCTTGAGTCTGATGATAAATTTGCAAATAGTTTACATTTTATGGCTCAGGTTTTGAATTATGTGCCAGAAAAATGTTCTTGCCCACGTCAGAAAGACGAGGTAAACGGCACGTTGTCTCCGGAGCTCACAGAAATGATAAATGGCAAAATTCTGCAGCAACTCGTCTGTCCAGAAGCAGTTTTTCACTTTTTCTGGACATTTTTGTGTTAAGTAGATCTGCAGCATCAAAACTGATCATTTATACTTTTTTGATTATTGAAATTTTTCAGATGTGCATAAATATGCTGGTACTCTTTCACACAATAATCATTGTGTGACTGGAACCAAACAACTCCGGTTTTGTCTCATCGGTTCCAAAAACTTTAAATCTTGTCAACATGCATCATATTATAGTCTAGTCTGGATTTATGTGTTTTTCTGTCAATGGTGGGGCCTTCCTTCTATGATGCTACTGCCAGAGAGAGATGTACTTTGACCTTGGAGTTCAGCTTAAATGGTTTCCTTGGCTCTGTTTCTGTCATCAGCACAATCTGTTTGATCAGCCTGGGGTCGTATTTCCGCTTGCATCCATGCCCTGGGAGGTTGGCCACAGTATCATAAAGTTTACACTTTTAAATACTAATGTCATGTGGTCAGAGGAACAAGGAGCTGCTTGGAGATGACCTTTGCTTTAATGTGAATTTTCTTCTCCATGTTCAGTGCAGTGCTCACAACTGTACCAAAAGACCCAGAGGTTGTCCGTTCCCTTCAAACAAGCTGAAGGTCCGACGAAAAGCTCTAAGTCTCCTGAGCTTCTAACGAAGGTCTAACACTTAGCTTGAAGCACGAATGAAGAAAGAAAAGATTAATATTCTCCTCGAGGGAACCAACAAACCTGTCTGGGTTATTCTTGTGTAACTTAACAAATCATTTTTCTTACAACTTGTGTTTATCACACATTAAAGGCATTAGGCAAACATGATGGTTTTAACTGAATCTTTATTTTACAAGACGTGAAACGTTGTTCCAACGAGCTGCAAGGTACCAACATATTCACGCACGTCTGAAATTTGGGTTTTAGTGTAAATATTTCTTTGCATGAAGACAAATGGAAGTTTTGATGCTTGAGACAGCAGCTGCAGGAGATTTGTTTTTCTCTTCCTGACTTCATTTTATTTCAATCATATTTATGTTTATGTTTCTTTAATTCTGGTTTTCTATCAGAAAAATGGAACTGATGCTTCTGGGTTTGTGTAAAGTCTTTGCGTCAATCAAAGGAGGTCAAATACCTGGGACCTTTGTTCACAAATGATGACGGTTGAAGCAGAAGACGGCCTGATGACTCAAGACCTCGACTGCAGTAATGAGGGAGTTGCTCCGATCGTGGCAAAGTTCTTGATTTACTGGCCCAGTCTTGCTTCAACCCTCACTTTTGGCTAGAACAGATTCTGACCACCAGCGGCTGTAATGATTTTCCTCTGTTGGGTTGCTAGATAAAGTGAGCTCCATCACCAAGGAGGAGGTCAGAGTAGAGCTGCTGCTCCTTGTCAAAAGGGGTCAGCTCAGGTGGTTCAAGCATCTGATTACGATGCCTCTTGGGTGCCTTGTCTGAAGGTTTTCCAGACATGTCCTTCTGTTAGAAGATCCCAGGGATGATCCAGAATGAACAGGATGAACTCTGTATCTTCTCAACCTGGGAATGCCTTGAGATCCCCAAGAGGAGCCGGAGAGGGTTGCTGAGGAGTGGATGGATGGATGGATGGATGGATGGATGGATGGATGGATGGATGGATGGATGGATGGATGGATGGAAGGAGGGATGGAGGGATGGATGGAAGGATGGATGGATGGAAGGATAGATAGATGGATGGATGATGGGTGGGTGGATGGATGTATGATGGATAGATGGATGGATGATGGATGGATGGATGATGATAAATGATGGATGGATGGATGGATGATGATGGAAGGATATAGATGGATGGATGGATGATGATAAATGATGGATGGATGGATGATGATGGAAGGATATAGATGGATGGATGATAATGGATGGATGGATGGATGGATGATGATGGATGATGATGGATGGATGGATGAATGGATGAATGGAAGGATGGATGGATGGATGGATGGAAGAATGGATAGATGGATGGATGGATGAGGGGTGGAAGGAGGGATGGATGGATGAATGGATGGATGGATGAATGGATGGATGGATGGATGAATGGAGGGATGGATGGATGGATGGATAGATGGATGATGGATGGATGGATGATGGATGGAAGGAGGGATGGATGGATGGATGGATGGAAGAATGGATAGATGGATGGATGGATGATAGATGGATGGAAGATGATGGATGGATGGATGGATGGAAGGATGGATGGATGGAAGAATGGATGATGGATGGAAGGAGGGATGATGGATGGATGATGATGGATGGATGATGAATGGATGGATGGATGATGGATGGATGGATGATGATGGATGGATGGCTGGATGAATGGATGGATGATGATAGATGAATGGATGGATGATGGATGGATGTCTCACAATGATCTGCTCGTACCACCAGGCTACGACTTCCCAGCGGTGCTGCGCTGGTTTGCGGAGCGCGTGGACCGGATCATCCTCCTGTTCGACGCTCACAAGCTGGAGATATCGGACGAGTTCTCCGAGGCCATCGGGGCCCTGAAAGGCAACGAGGACAAGCTGCGCGTGGTCCTCAACAAGGCCGACATGGTGGGAACCCAGCAGCTGATGCGAGTCTACGGTGCACTCATGTGGTCCCTGGGTAAGGTGTTCGGCACCCCTGAAGTCCTGCGCGTGTACATCGGCTCCTTCTGGTCAGAGCCGCTGATGGTTACTGACAACCGCAAGCTGTTTGAGCTGGAGGAGGAGGACCTGTTCGCCGACATCCAGAACCTCCCTCGCAACGCAGCTTTACGGAAGCTCAACGACCTGGTGAAGAGGGCCCGTCTGGTCAGGGTAGGTGACCCATCCTAACAAGTGATCTTTGGAATAACTGAAGAACTCAGCCGGTCTTCTCCCACAGGTCCACGCTCACATCATCAGCTATCTGAAGCAGGAGATGCCTTCAGTCTTCAGGAAAGATAACAAGAAGAAGAATCTGATCTACCAGCTGCCGGTTATCTTCTCCAAGATCCAGCTGCAGCACAACATCTCTCCTGGAGATTTTCCAGACTGTGCCAAGATGCAGGTTAGTCTGCGCCGCGGTGTTCCAGTGAGGTCGCTTGGACTCGAGTAATTACTCCAGATGTTGGTATTAGGTCTTCAACAAGGTTCAGAACCCCCACGCTAACATTTTTGTGCATGCTTTGCAGGAGCAGCTGATGGTTCACGACTTCACCAAGTTCAAGACGTTGAAGCCGAACCTGATGGCAGCTCTGGACGAGCTGCTCGCCTCCGACATCGCCAAGCTGATGCCCCTCCTGCGGCAAGAGGAGCTGGAAGCAGGAGACCAGCCAGGCGTGCAGGGCGGCGCCTTCCTGGGGACCCGGGCCGGACCCTTCACAGAGGGCGACCCCTTCGCTGAGGAGAACGGAGAGGCAAGCCAGGAGGAGGAGGACTGGGTGGTGACCAAAGACAAGCCCAAATACGACGAAATCTTCTACAACCTCGCCCCCGACGAGGGGAAGCTGAGCGGCACCAAGGCCAAGGACTGGATGGTGAGCTCCCGCCTGCCCAACTCGGTGCTGGGTCGCATCTGGAAGTTGTCCGACGTGGACCACGACGGCATGCTGGATGATGAGGAGTTCGCCCTGGCCAGCCATCTGATCGAAGTGAAGCTGGAGGGTCATGGTCTACCGCCGGAGCTGCCGTCCCGCCTCATCCCCCCCTCCAAACGCAGGCAGAAGGGCTCCGACGCATAAACAGCAGCTGGGTGGGTTCCTCTCCGCCGGCTCGCCCACTTCATGCTACTGTTTGTTTTTTGCTTGTATCCTCTCAGCCCACACAGCAATGTCACGTGCACGGCACTGTGCAAAAGTCTTGAGCCATTCCTCGTTTCTTTAGAGTTTACTTCAGGGGAGTCAGAGCATGCATGACTATAACTAATTTTACAAATAACGACCTAAAATCTGGCTTGGTAGTAGCTGAGCATCATCCTCAACACATGCTCTAAGCTCTAGTGCGCAAGCTCTTGGCTCAGCACGTAGCGAAATATCTCGTGAAGCACGGTAGATTTTAACGCAACTTTCAGACTCATGAGTCGGAGTCACTCTATGTCAAAACGGCTGCCACGAAAATTAAAGTTAACTTTGTCGAGATTTAAAGTTTAAAGATGTGGTAGTAGCTGAGAGTCGTACACACCAGAGCTAATAGATCTTGCAAGATCTCCCGTTATTGCACAAGATTTCTTATCGAAAGAGGATTTTTAGTTTAAAACACCTGCGTGAAAAAAGCTTCTCTGCTCCTGCTCGGCACGTTTTCAGGTTTTCTGCAAGTCTTTCCAACTTTCTTTTGGATTTTTTTTTTTTTTCATCATGTGTCGTCCTTGTGCCTGAAAATTCACAGAATATTGTGTTTTTTAGTATTTAAGCTGTTTAACTCTGACCCATGAACCATTCAGACACAAAAAGGCTCCCAAACTCAAGAGACAGAGCTGAGTCAACGCCTATTAAACAACTTTGCACAAAACCAGTTTTGAATTGAACCTTTAGGCACTTTGTTTCTAGTAGCTTCTAACAAAACACAATTTGTTTCTATTTCTTTAGTTGAATCTATACAAAATACCAAAGACAATTAAATATAAGCATTTTAGCATCAACAGGAGGCATCAAAGAGATGCTGGTTGGAAACTGTCGCGGGTCCTGAGTCAGATGTCTTTTGGCTACTTTCCTCTTTTTTTTTTTTTTTTTTTTTTAAGCCCACGTTGCCAAACATGCTGTCACGCACGATCAGGAAGGACTGAACAGAAACTGAGTGAAGGTGAAAACAAAGTCCAAAAACCTGCAATGAGCCTGAACCGTCGACGACTCCTTGGTAACAAGTTAAAGAGGGACGTGGGGTGGTCTAAAACTTTTGCACAGTTCTGTGTAGCTCACCTCTTGCACAGCTGAACTGTACTTATGGGACTAAAAGCAGGGCTTCTTGCAGCAGCCCCCGTGTTCGGCTGCTTCTAGCCGAAGATTACCGTCTGAGCGAGAAGCTTTAAGCTTGTATTAGAAAGTAAATTGTATTAAACCCACAAACAGATAATCAGTGATTTATTGATGCTGGAGTATATTTGCTTTGAGGGAATGTGCTAATTATTATTATTTTATTTTAAGCAAAGACCTGCTTAGCTCATGTTTGTTTACGGCCTTTGTTTTTTCTGCAGCACGACTCCAATAACCTGAATTAATTTCACTTTTGTGCTTTTCACACAATCTGCTGCAAACTATATGTATTATTTTTTATAAAGCTCGTTTTTTTTTTTCACCTGTTAAGATGAACTAGACTGAACGACATATTACTGACTACTGTGCACAGCTCCACAACTTGTGTTAACGTTTACTGCAAGGAAATAAAATCCCTTAACTGTGAAGTTTTGTTGCACTTCTTGACGCTTTTAGCTACTTTTTCTGCGCCACTGCTGAAGGAAAGAGCAGTGACGTCTGCCTGTGCTGACTGTTAGCAAAATATCTCGTAAACTATGTTTGGATTTTAATGAAACTCCCAGGAAGTAATCATCGGATGAACAAACAACCGATTGTCAGTCAATGCAATTCAAGATGGCCGCCAGTTCTACAAATATTGAGCTAAAATGTGCTGTGGTAGTAGCTGAGTGTCATACCTAAAGTAAACATGAAGTACCTTATACTGAGCAGTATTTAGCTTTAAATAAAAACATGAAATGTTAATGTTGGATAAAAATACCTAACTCAAACATATGGTTCATGGGCAGTCTCAGCCATGATAATTTAAAACATCCATAAACCTTGACCAAAATTCCCTGACAGTTAAAATCAACCCTGTCTATGTCTGTTAGTAAAATATCTCATGATTTTTAGATGGTTCTAGAACTGCGCCACTCGGGGGTGGATGCATGTTGGAGCAGCTCTGTTATTTAGAGTTGTTGCTTTTGGAAACTTTAATTCCTCTTTTTTTTCTGGATGTAAATCACTTTTTTCAGATGATTGTTTCCTCTGGTGTCAGATGCTGTGCAGCTGGAAGGATTTGTTATGATGCGTAACCATGGCAACAATGTGGTTTTTTTTTTAACAACCAACGTCTCAAAAGCTTACAGCTCCAAAGCCCAAATGAGTTGAAAAGGAGGCGCCGTGGATGCATTCCTGTCAAACGGACGGCGGTACTCGAGTGCCTGACCACTAAGATCCTGGAGCTGGTGGGAAACTCGGCTCGTGACAACGGGAGGACCGGGATCACCCCCCGGCACCTTCAGCTGGCTGTCCGTGGCGGCGAGGAGCTCGGCAGCGAGGAGTGACCATCGCTCAGAGAGGAACTCTGCTCAGCAGTCCTGTTGCCCAGGAGGACCAAGAGGTCTGCTGGATCTGACAGCAAGCTGGATGGACGGGTTCTTCAGATTTGCTGCAGGAGATCCTTCCTGCCCATCAGCATCTATAACAACTCTTGAATGAAACCAGGATGATGACAACACGTCATTTCCCTTTGGGATTAATAAAGTATTTTTGAATTGAATTAAATATAACCACTGGACAGATTTGAAACTCGGGAAATTACCATCAGCAACTTGTTTGTTGTGATTCAAGATGGCCACCATCGCTAATCAACGTTAGCCAGTGCAAAAATGTGTTTAACTTAGTCACTTCATAGGTTAAAATTAGGTGTGGTAGTAGCTGAGAGTCATCCACAAAACATGGTCTGAGTGTGAGATGTGATTTTTTTCTACGACTTTTTCAGTTTTAAGTTTAAAAAAAAAAAAACGAGCGAGCTCCTCCAAAACTAAAAGTCAAGAGCGTTTTGAGTCAGTTCTGTCGAGCTCTTCTGGTCTCCTGGTGACGACCAGATAAACAGTGACTCACACGCTCCTCTGCCAAGGCCCCATACCACCATTTTCCATCTGAGGCCTCCCCCTGGACCGTGTTCCCTCTCGTCCTGGGTTCAGTTCTGCTCCAGCGGCCCGTCAGCCTCCTGCTCCGTCTAAACTGTGGCCTGAGACGTGCGTCTCCTCATTAGACGTTTTTTTTTTTTTTAAACTGTCCCAGCAAAGGGGAGGCCTGGACGCCTCCTCGCTCCGCTCCTCCTCCATGGAAAGAAACGAGGAACAGAGGAGATCCAGGCCTTTTCTCTGCCTCGGTGACTCACATGTGAGGAATGCGGTGGGCTGGTCTCGAGTTATTAATATCTCCTTTCCAGGGTCCGCAAACTTTGCTCAGGATCCAAACACTGGAGGCTTTTGAGAGATTTCAACAACGTTCCCCCTCACGAGGAGCAAACCTGCAGGGCGCCACTCCCTCTGAGTGCACGAGCAAAGTTGGCTCTGAAAGGCGGGTTGAACAAAGATCCTGTTACAGATCTGGACACCGGTGAGTCACTGAGGAACCCATCAGAGGGTGGCCCAGATCATCAGATGACCCCGCCAGCATGAGGTCCCCGCAGCTTACTCAACAAAGCCGGGGTCTCCTCCTGATACGTCACTCGTGTTTTGAGGGGAATTCCTCTCCGAGAGGAAAACAAGGCCTCCTGCTCTGAAGAGGAGGGACATCTGCTGGATGAAGAGGCCCTGCTCATGTTTCCATCTGCAGGCGGGACACAGAACCTGTTGGAAATGTTTTAAACTACACATTTTATTAACAAACAGCTACATTCATACAATAAAAGATGGACTTTATATTTAGTTTTTTAAGGTTATGAAGTGAAGATTGATTGTTTTTGTCTGTAAAATCAGCAGCTGGACATTTGAGGATAAACATTCACTGATCAACAAAGTAAAAAAAAAAGGTAAAATTTAATTTACTTTTATGAATATAGAAGAAAAACTTGTCAGATTTTAATTACTATTATGCAGTAAATTTGTTTCTCTTTACTTCAAATATTGCTTTGAATTGACCCCAATTTCATATTTCTTCTATTTTAACATTATAAAGTTTAATTAGCAACTCTTTTTATTATAAATGAGCTACTTTTCAGAAACGGTTGCT